>JAHREE010150725.1:47741-62281 GCA_033628505.1 Tringa tobata
CAGCCAAACCAGAACCCACGACACCTGTGCCCACCACAGCCAAACCAGAACCCACGACACCTGTGCCCACCACAGCCAAACCAGAACCCACAACACCAGTGCCTACCACAGCCACGCCACCACCCATGACACCTGTGCCCACCACAGCCAAACCAGAACCCACAACCACACTTCCCACCACAGCCAAGCCCAAACCCACAACCACACTCCCCACCACAGCTGAGACACCAACCACAGCCACACTCCCCACCACAGCCAAGCCCAAACCTGCAACACTAGTACCCATCACAATGACAGCAAAGCCAAAACCAGCCACCACACTCCCAACAGCAGTCCCAGCCAGGCCAAAACACACCATGCCAGCACCCACCACCACTACTGCCAAACCAAAGCCCACCATGCTAACAACCACCATGCCAAAACCCACCACAACAACCACTACGCCAACACCCACCACACCAGAACCCACAACTACCACTACCAAGCCAACACCCACCACACCAAAACCCACCACGACAGCCAAGCCAACATCCGCCACACCAAAACCCACCACGACAGCCAAACCAACACCCACCACACCAAAACCCACCACGACAGCCAAGCCAACACCCGCCACACCAAAACCCACCACAACAGCCAAGCCAACACCCGCCACATCAAAACCCACCACAACAGCCAAGCCAGCACCCATCACCCCAAAATCCACCACAACCACCACTACAGGCAAGCCAACACCCACCACTATGGCCAAACCAGCACCCACCACACCAAAACCCATCACCACCACTACAACAGCCGAGCCAGCACCCACCACCCCAAAATCCACCACAACCACCACTACAGGCAAGCCAACACCCACCACTATGGCCAAACCAGCACCCACCACACTAAAACCCACCACAGCTGTGGCTAAGCCAAAACCTGCCGCATCCAAGCCAACACCCACCACACCAACACCTACCACCACCACAGCCAAGCCAACACCTGCCTTTACAGCATCAGCAAAGCCAAAACTCACCACTACAACATCAGCGCCTACTACAACAGCAAAGACAGAGCCGAAAACTGCCACAACCACAAAGCCAGAACCCACTGAAACAGAAAGACATGATCCTACAGAGGCAACTGGCCTAACTCTTTCCTTTGAGCCCACATTAGACCTGGATTATAAAGTATCTCCAGAAGTAGAGGTAGACACTGGAGAGCCTGTTAGTCCCTTAACTACAGAGGATCCGGCCTTGTTAGAAAGCATAGGCACAGCCTTCAGCCCCAGATCAGTCCCAGAAACATATAAAAGTGTCAAAGAGGATGGGAAAGAGAAATCAGCCTTTTCCAGTCCATCTCCATCCCTCAGCCAAATAGTTCCAGAGACCAAGTTAGGTTTCAATAAAACTGAGCTCATAACCCCCTCAAAGCCAGTGGTCTTCAGCCCTGAAGAGCCCACCTTCTTGCGCTTAACGTCATCTTCCAAAGAAAAAAAAGGGAAGAGCCCTGCTTTCCAGACATCCCTCTCAGGTAAGGAACTTGTGGAGTCTGTCCTGGCATGGACGTTCAGTGATCCCTAAGCAGCATGGAGAGCGCTTGGGAGGAACCAGTATCGAGCTGGTCCTTTGGATCCTCCTCTCGTATGTGGCACCAACCCTTTTCCTCACTCTTTCCTCTAGCACTGAAGGGGGCCGGTTGGATGTCTTGTGTGTGACGCATGGTTTTGTTTCCAGCCTGCTCCCCATTAACCCACCAGCTCTGTCACGCCTCGTGGTGTCTTGGTGCACGTCACTGATGGACCTGCATGAGCGGGAGTTTCTCTTTCGCCCAGATCTTCCCCTCTAACTCCATGTTTTCTTCTCTTCTTCCAGCAGGTGCCCTGGATACTGAGGAACTGGAGACAAACTCAGACCAGACAAGCATGGATCAGCCCACGGCTGGAGCCCCCAGTACCTCCTTGGGGCTTTCACTCTTCCTCCTACCTGGTGTCATCCTGGTGGCCCTTCTGCTTTGAATGGTCTTTCTCAGCTGTCCCTGCACCAGTCACCAAGGCTTCTTCAGCACTGGTTGTTCCACAACCCTGGTAGGCTTAGGAGACACCATGGATGATTCAGGTTGACACACTCTCTTCTTACGCTGCCTTATTTGCTCCGACCCCGATGAGCCCAGGGCAGCTGGCAGTCCCATGGAAACTTGGTCCCCTTCCTGAGGAGACCCAAGGGTGGGAGGGTGTCTGCCATAATGCTGGTGACCTTGGACGCTTCTCCTTTCTTCCTGGCCAGCCTGGGCTTCTGGTCCCATTTCCAAACTGGAGGTGATGAGCTGTCCCACCCACCTGTGTGGCTGGCGGGCCCCGCCGCACCGAGTCCCCAGGGAAAGCAGAATGGCTTGGAAAACCAAGTGGGGATGAAACGTGGTCGTTGATTTTGGTGTTTGTCTGTAGATGAGATGTGGTAGGGGGGGTCGGCATTTGCCAGGACGAGTTTCTAACAAAAATGCGCTTTTCCCCTCTTGATGTGTTTGTCTTCATTTTGGAGAAGTTTCTTCCTTCCATGTCCAAAAAGAGCGGCTTTTTTTTCCCACAGGAGAAGATTTACTTCCTGGTTCTGGTACAGCTGTGGCCAGAACTACCCAGATCTGCTCCTTTCTCCTCCTCATGCCTCTGCAACCCTTCCTCCTCCCTTCGTCCTCCTCTCTGCCGCCTGTACCCATTCCACAGTTAGTCCATTGCCATGACTTGACTTTACGCGTGTGCCTGCACCCGTGTGCGTGCACAGAAGAAAAACCCTCAGTGTTAAAGAGACTCCTTCATCCAGCTTCCTTCTGCATGGCTTCCTTCTTTGCATAACTTAAGTGTAGTTGAATTTAGATCCCGATCCTGGTCGACGTATATTTTGTGTGTGGTGAACCTGGTCCAGGAGAAACAAGTCATCGCATGCACTGGTACAAACTGAGCTCAAGAGAGCCAAGTGGATGATGTTAGAGGTTACTGGTGGTTCCAGGACTTGTTGGAGGAGCACTTTGGTTGTCTGGGACACTGTGTGTTTTATTCCTCCATGTCCTTCATCTGAGGTTTTCCAGAAAGGTGTGTTAAATAAGTGACAAGCTTTGCAGAGCAGTGGAAGGGACTAGGAGACATAGTCCCTCCTCTGGCTGTAGCATCCTTTGGTTTCTTAAACAGAGGAGGTGGAGAATGACCTAAAGACCAATACTCATGTCCTCCCCTGTGACACTGTGTCCTGTGCATCCCTAGAGTGTGCACTGAATAAATCCTGTTGTGAAAGTCTCTTGTGGGGCGTGCGGTGTCTCCCTGGGGGACCTGGAGGCTGAGGGTCTGCATATTCCATCTGTAAATTCCTCCTGAAGCTGTCCTTAGGTGGAACTTCTAAAAGACAACGTGGCTCCTGGGATTGCTGAAGGGATTTTTTTTTTTTGCTTCCCAAAAGCATCCGGGGGCTGGTTTTCACAAGGTTACAACATTCATATTTTTAAGCCCGTGCAAAAGCAGCAGGAGGAGGAGACTGAGGATGACGTAGGGAATATTCCCCGAGTGCAGAGCAAAAATGTGTCCCCACCAGGAATGCTCAGGCAAGAAAAGCAAGAGGAAGAGAGCTCGGAGCAAAAAAAGAGATCAAAACTGGGGCTGGAGCCCTTCTGTTTTGAGAGACCCAACAGCCACCCTCTCCCTACCCCCAAACACACACTTTTTTATCTTTGCAGCAAAGACAGAAGTTAAATGCCAGTGTGTGTCCCCAGATCCCGTGTTTCTGCAGCATTTTCACTGCAGAACGTCACCAGCCGCCAGCAGCATGGGGAGAAAAGGGGCAAACTCACAGCACGGGAGCCACGCTGGGGTTGGACCTTTGCTTTTGGGTTTTTTCCCCATCCTTCTGCCCCTGCGGCTCCACATTTCCCTTCTCCCCCAAACCCTGCTGCGGGAGCCCAGCAGCACCAGTTCTCTGGCAGGAAAACCAGCTGCCGTCGGGGTTGTTTCAGGTCACGGTCACGGCCGTCCCTGCTGGACAGTGACCGGCAGATGGCAGTGGGAGAGACACCGCAGAGAACTGGGCAGCCCCGAACTCACTACGCAGAACCCTGCCGAGAGACCAGGGCTTTATTTAATCACAACCTTCAGATGTAGTTAAGAATCAGATTAAAAATAACCTCCTGCCCAGGTGCCATGGCTGCCGTAGGCTCTTTTTGTGCACTGAGCTCCTCCTGCCAAGCTGCTTTCGGGGGAAAAAAAGCCAGTTTTGGGTTAGGGACAATGATAGAAGTACATCTATTTCTATGCTGTATTTCTACAGGGAGTGGCTGTTGTTGGGCTGTTGTAAGGGATGGAGCTGGGAGGGCACTTCAGGACCCTGACTGTTTTTGCGTCAGGGTGAAGGGGACTGTGGCATCAATTCCCTGTAAGCAATAAAAGAAGCAGAAAAGCATTTCTCCTCCCAGCAAAACCAGGGCATTTGGTCAACACCTGATTTTTTGTAGCACTGGATCCCCCCCAACCCTGCTGGGAGCTGTGATGGAGCTGGGAGCAGCCCAGCTGATTAACAGCGTTAATAGCAGAAGCCCATCAACATAATTCTAGGATTTAAATATTTTATCAGGATTTGGGGGCTAGTGACCCTTCTTAAAAACTGTTGAGTTCTGTTTTCTTTAAGGGTTTGACTTGTGGAGACACGTGGTTGTGCAAGGAGTTCCTTGTAACAGAAAATTTAAAACCAGAGAGCAAATCCCCTTCCCCCCGCACCCCAGGACCAGGGGCTGAGCCCTGCCACCTTGGGCATTCACATTGGGTTGATTTAATCCTAAATTAGAGGGATTTAGGGAAGGAGGGAAGGAGACCACATGGCAGGGACAGGGTATGGCACACAGAGGAGGACACAAATCATTCAAGGGATAATGTTGCAGCATTTCCACTCCGTTTCTGGGGTTGGCATGGGGGATGGATGCTCTGGCATCAGGGTTGACATGACGGGCAGCTTCTTGAGGGGGGGAAAGGAGCCAAGCCCCTGGCAAAGATGCTTCTGGGCCCTGGCAGCCCCACAGTGTGGTGGGAGGAGGCACTTAACCATCAGCTGTGGTCAGTTGAGCTAAAATCATGGGATTTGTGGTGTTTCTAAGGCTTGGCTGCTGCATTAGCCCCACCTGCCTGGTTCCTCCCCCAACCTCAGGCCCTGTTTCCCAGCAGGGAGAGGGATGTCCCCTCTGCAGTTTGAGTGAGAGGCTGCTGAGCTCCGTGCTCCTGAAGCTCCCCTGGATATGGTGAGTGGGAAGGGTTGGGGCAAGTGCGTGCTCCATCCTGGGGGACCTGTAACTGGGGATGTGTCATTGGGTAGATCCAACCAGCTGCCCAACGTTCCCTCTGGGTATCTGGGCTGAAAATGCTCTCGTCCCCCAGGGGTCCCAGCGGGGACCCACCTTTCTCCCTCTTGTTTCCTGGCTGCTTTCTGCCTGTCCCCTCCTTGCCATTGTGGCCAGTGATGGCATTGGTGCTGAGACGTGCCTGGGTGTCCTGGAGTTAGCCAAGTGTCCCCAATATCCGTAGTTATAAGCTCAAACAAGCTGCCAGCCCTCCTCCTGGGCAGAGGCTGCCCTTTCCCATATACCAGGAAGCGATAGAGAAAGTAAACGTTGCCTTGGCAGGTTTCTGAGCCCTAGTTGTGATTTATTGGAGACAAGGTGATGGGTTAGTGGAGCCTGGAAGTCCCTGTGTTCTCCCGTTGCTGGTATCAGAGTTATAAATAAGTTTATAATGAGGGCTATCCAAGCCCAACCTGCAGCCCTTGAGCTGACTGAGGGTGAGGAAGAGGCTCAGGGCTGCAGGACAGGACTCGGGTTGGCCCAGGAGAGCACCTACCCACAGCCCGAATGGATGGTCTCCACTCCCACCCCCATCTGCCCCACTTCCTCACTGTGTCCTGGCTGTGGCTTCCCCTTCCATGCTCAGGATTTTGCTCAAACGGAGAACTTGGTCAGTGACTCACCGTCAGGAACGCTGGCTACCCCTCCAGAGATCCCAATTCACCAGCCAAGATGACTTCAAGGCAGTAAAAAGACATTGGTTGTTTTTTTTTTTTTTAAAGTCAAAACAAGTTTATTTTCACAAGAGAATATCTCCAGTAATATTTTATTCATGGCTTCCAGCTCACGCGGTTTCACTGCTTGAGTTTCTCTGCATTAACATCAGTGCAATGGAGAGGGACTGAACCAAATTCCTCTGGGACACACAGGATTAGTTCTTTTCCAGGGGATACCTCTTAAATACAAAGTGGCTGTGCCACTCTGTTCCCATGCTTGGGGTGCTATTTTGGTACCTTCCAAGCAATTTGTGGGTAGGAGTCCTGCCCCTCAGCGAGCAGCGAGAGGATAATAATGCATCTGAGAAGGACCAGGCTGTAGTTTTGCACAGCGAGTCGCCAGGATGGCTGAAGAGCCAGATTTATGGCGATGGGACTGCATTCCTTTGCTGCTCGACACTGCGGCATCCCCACCCACCAGCTGCGGCCCAGCCTGAGGAAATCACATCCCTGTTTCTCGCTGGAGCTACGCCCCATCCCAAGAAGCAGAGGAGCCTTTAACCAAGCTGCTTCATTTTGGGGGAGCCCCATGGTCTCACCAGCCAGGTCTCTGGGTCTCCCTGTGTGTTTGCTCCAGGGTGAAATTTGAGGGCTCAGATTCCTTTTGGCAGCTCTTTTCCTCCCACTTCATCCAAGAAGGTGTCCTCCGCTTGCCCCCGCTGCCCAACATCTCGGATCTCCCAAGTCTCCCTGACAGGGAGATGGGGGTGATAACGGCCCGAGATGTCCTTCAGTCACGAAGAACCCATGCAGCCCCTCATCGTGTTACAGCTCCGCTCACAGTCCTGAGTCTACTTACTGTGGAACGGGGCAGAGGGATAGTCCCATCTGCTCCTAAGAAAGAGAAGAAATGGCAATTCCCCGTCCCTCGACCAGTGCCAGAGCTCTGAAGGTTGCTGTCTTCTCAGACACCTTCTGTCACAGGACAGCGCTACCTGCCCGGGACAACCCAGAAGGACTAGGACATGCTCACTTTGGCTCATGTCTCTTCCTGACCTGTCTCCCCTCCAGGACAGAGTGTTAATTGGAATCATTAGCTTATTCTATGTAAATACACAGGAGCCCTAATCTCCTCGCTGGGGTTTGCATATAAGGGAGTAAGGTTGATATGGATTATCAAACCAGACCCACCCTCTGGCTCTATACCACGGGAGAACTGGGGCCTCAGCCAAAACAGAATGTACTTCCTGAGCAGGGGCCAAGCAGCCAAATCTGAGCAGCTCCTGGGGCTTCGAGTCCACATGCTGAGCTCGCTCCTGGATCTAGTTCTTAAACCAAACTTCAGAATTAGGTGCAAAAAAAAGCTTAAATCACAAGCTCAGATCTATCCTCTTTGGACCAAAGTATCCACTCCCCTCCAGACTTGAGGACAGACCAGAGAAGAACAGCACACTTGAGCCCATCTCCTGCAAAAAAGCACAGAACTGAGCCCCAGGAGGTGAAGCACCAACTCATTTCATGGTTTCTCTTGCACCCATTAAACAGAGAGGTAGGTTTTCTGTGAGCAGGTGTCTCCACGCACAGAGCAGTCCCTGGAGGAATGCAATCCTGGATGCTGCAAGAGAAGACCCACTGAGTCGTTCAGCGAACACCGCACCGTGTTTTGGGATCCTCAAAAGAAAGAAATGATGTCTCAGGAGCTCTGTGGCTGAGCCAGTCCTCTGGTGGCTTTGCTGCTCTTTAAGGAAGGCAATAGACTGTATAGTTATCACCTGAAATGGGATAAAATCCCTCCCACCAAACTATACAACCTACTACCTCACCTCCACAGAGCAGGACTGAGCTCTTGCCCGATTCACAGCTGAATCACTGGCTTTGTGTTAGACTTGCACCAGCCGCCTCCGTGCTTGGTGTGGGAATAGACGAGGAGGATGAGAATCGAAGACCTGACTGTCTCCTTAGGAAAGACAGTAGATTGTATAGTTAGCTCAAAGGGAGGATCGGGCTCCACAACTATTCAATCTACTACCTCAGCCTCAAGGACAGCTTGGGACCATGGCAGTCTGCAGCAATGAGACGATCCTCATCCCGGTGTCGGCTGCTCCACGGCTCCTGTGAAGAGAAAAGCAGGAAAAATCATCAGACTTCATGATGTTAGGGAAAAGGAGTCTCCTACCCAACCTCCTTTCCTTCTTTAAACCTCCTATGGTGCGCTTGGACTAGACTTTATCCTTGGCAATCACACCGGCTGCAAACTTTATGCACCCGAGGGCTTACGGTGGCGGCAGCCCTCCCCTTTGAACCCGGGGCCATGCGTGCAGAGAGCACGTCCCTCCCGAGGCTGCAGTCGGACGCAGCCAGGCTGACCTCACCTCGAACACACAGCCTATCTAGAACAAACCTGCCACACCAGATAAGAGAATCCATCAATTTAGCTGCCGGGCACTCCAGGGAATTGAGCAGATTAGAAATAACTGAGTACAAGGAAGCTTTTAGGCTGCAAATGTAATCGTATCGAGTACATCAAGGCAGATCTCATTTCCTAAACAAATGAGCGCAACATGCAGGCTCGGTGTCCCTTTAATGCTACAGCTCAGCCAGGCGATATTAGCATGGATCTGAGACAGGCTGGCTTCCCCCCGGGCCCTTGGCTCACCCTCTGAGACTCTGTCATTCTCTCTACACCCAAATACAGACACGAGGTATTAAGTTGGTAGTTTAAAAGAGACGCGTGAGGTTCTTGTGCAGTGAGAAAGAATCCCCCTGGAAGGTTAAAAAAAGCCATAGCAAACAGGGAACCCCCCAGTATCACGTTGAGCAGGCAGCATGTGTGGCTCAGCAGAGACCTGAGGGAGGACTTGCCACCAGAGCTGGGCAGGAGGGTCCTCAGCCCCCCCCCCCAGACATCTGCAGAATGTTCTGGGGGGAGAGGCACAAATCCCCAAAGGGACAAAGGCTGCCCAGTGCTTTGTGCTTCCACAGCCAACAGGCAGCAGCCCGAATCACGGAACGATACGGGGGTTGGAAGGGACCTTCTCCAGATATATAAGTGAGATCCCCAAGGTTTGGTGAACTGTTGTAGCTGGGACCCTTGAGGTGGGACTTCAGGGTGGCCTGGGGTACAAGGGTATCTTTGCAGCAAGGTGTGGAATGTTCTCCTGTTCCTTTGCAGAGCTCTCCAGAAGTCCTTCTTGCTGGCACTCAGCACGCTCCAGGTAATTCTCTTAATTTCCTTTGACAAACTCAGCCTTCACAAGGGATGACCTACTGTGCCCGGCCATCTGGCCCAGGCCTCTCCTGGTGTGATGGAGTATAAACAACGTCAAAAAATCAATGTTGCAGGACTGATTCCTATAGCATTTAAGAACACAGCTCATCCACGCTGCCAAGTACCTTGCATTCCAAACAGCCTTCTGATGGGAAATGTTATTTTTCCTGGTTTATTGGCATAAAAAGTGGTGCCCAGAGGTTGTGCATCCCTCCTTAGCACATGCAACACCAGCCAGAGCTTCACCAAGGTTACAGTCAGGCTCAAAGGTCCAGCCCGTCCGTCACAGGCCACTCTGCCTCCTCAGGGACAGAAGTAGTGGTTAGAAACTAAAGTGTTTCAGCTTCCCAAAAATCAAGCTGGTGCCACATGTATCAACCAGAAGGGATCATGGTGGCAAGAAGGCCAGTGGTCACTGCAATGGTAGAGGAGCAGGAGGTGGGTCGCCCCGGTGACCACATCAGGTGATACATAGAGCAGAGGATGCCCATCTTCTCCAAAGAGATTCTTTGCAATTAACCTGGAAGGACAATTTCTCCTTATTCCCAATCTGGTGTCTTATATCACTTTAAGCACATAAGCAAGATGTATAGAGCAGGCATTTAAAAGTCCACTCTTGAAATCACTGCAGAGAAGAGGTGTTCAGGTCAGTCTCAAACTGTGGGTGGGAAATTACATTAAACAACTTCTAGTTCACATAGATCTAATTATACACAGGAAAAAAAATCCTTCTGACTTCTATAAGTAATCCTGAAAACAGGAGATTTAATTATTATAATTGTCTTAATGAGCCTAGGTTTCGGGAATACCCAGCTGCTGACTCTGCAGTCCTGATCTTGCCAGGATCTGTGAAGAAAGGAGTCAAAACAGGAGGATTTAGAGATACAATGCCTGGTAAGGATCACTACGTCCATCCCATCTTTAGTATCCCCATCACACTTGTTTGTGCTATACAATACCACAAACAATACTATACAAATTCTAACAACAGCAAGCCCCACTCCTGGATGGCTTGTAGTCTACACCGCCGAGACAAAAGATAGGGAAAGAAGGAGAAGCAGAGAGGTGACGACATTTGCCAAAGATTGCCCAGCAAATCCATGGAACCAGCCTTGGGAAGTCCTGCTCCAGCCTCTGGTGGCACTTGTCTGGACCAGCCCAGCCAGGTTGGGACAGGTCAATATCCACCTCTCCCTCTGTCTTTGACAGAGAGGGAAAGAGTGATGTTCCCTTTTAATATCTGCAGGAGACTCACAGATCCTGGGAGAGAGAAGATCACACGCATCCTGGATAACAGCTCAATGGTAAAACCCCCCCTGGGGTTTCACAAAGAGCCGTTATGAATTAGTCATATATCCACGCAGCCACAAGATTGGTGCAAACACCATATCTACTGAGATTCTCAGCAAAAATCCCACGGCAATCGCCGAAGCGAGCTGCATTCTGGCTCTGCCCTGCTCTCCAGACACCAAGCCTTCCCTTCGAGCAAACCCCTGCTGAAGCATGAGATTTACAAGTGCCTGAATGTGATGTAGCCGTGCAAAATTCGGGATAAAATACCCAACAGGGTCTGCAGGAGTCAGAAGCCTCTACCCCAAAGCCACTCACTGCCTTTTTAGTTATTTAAGTCCACTTTTAGAAGATTTTTGGATACTTGGCTGTTAAGAACTGGACTTCTTGGAAAAACACTATTTTCCATGCAGCCCTTAAGGTAGTAGCACCGCAATTTTCCCCTTCCAGATTCCTATGACTCCTTCAAAATTAGCCAAATTTGATTTTTGTGAAGAAGCCGGGTCAGTCTCTGTGAGAGACTGCAGGAAGGTCCTCGTGCTCAGCATGTGCCACCGCACAGTCCTGCTATCTTGAGGTGCTTGGAGGGGTGAGGAAAATTGGCAGGTAAAGGATTAATATGTTCCTTCACAACAAGATCCTCCAGGCTGGCAAAAAAAATGGCATTTCCAGTCCAGCTTTCAGCTCATTTTGGGGAGAGAGAGGTGACCTACAACTGTTCTTCACTTCACAGGGCTCAGGGTGGCTCGTGATGACCCCAAGATGATGTTCCCCCCAAATTTCAACGTATCTGCAGACCAAAGATGCCCGAGCATGGCCAAGTCTCTGCCTTTGAAACAGGGAGGCACAGAGCCCGCCTTGGAGAGTAGCTGGAAAGGCTCTGAAGCTTTGAGGAGCTGATCTGGTTTATTAAGGAGCACTGAATGAAATGGAGGGGGGGGAGGGAGGAGGGAGGAGGAAACCATAAAACAACAAAGTCGCTCCTTTAAAAGCAGACACTGCTTTTCAGTCTTTGTATAGCCGCGGTCCCGCGCGTCGGTGCCAAAACGTGCCGGGGACAGGCAGGGCTTCTCAGTGGGAAATCAGGGCCCTACGTCCCTGAGAGGCTTTTCAGCCTCCCCGAGAACGGGTTGGACTGGGGCAGAAGCGGCCCTGGCCAAGGCGAAGCCTGCCAGCAGCCAGCCAGCTGCCTTGGCACAAAATGGCTGACTGTCGGCCATTTTGTTTCCTTAGCTTTGCCCGTAGGGAAACTGGTCGTGACTTCACGTCCTTCGCCCCGCCGTGTTGCTGGAGTGGCAAATAATAAGCAAACAGACCCCCCAAAAATAAAAAATCCAACTCAAAATATGCAGAAATAAAAAGAGGTGGGGAAGGTTTTCAGTAGCTCCCCAACGTTGCCGAGACGTGCATCCACATACAGCGCTGCTCAGAGCCGCGCGACTCCGCTGGCCGGCAGTGAGGAACCCGCTCAGAGAAAAAGCAGTAAATGGCCCAAAAAAACATTTTGAACACACCCCGTGCCATTGGAAAGCAAAAAATTGACATTTGCCAAACTAGCCACAAGGACAAGTTGCTTTTAACTTCTCACAGGCCGGGTGAACCTCTCAGAAAAGCAAGGCCAGCCATCTTCCCCGACACCCCACCCTGGAGTCGATATTAAAATATCACTCTTAGAAAGAGTTAATCAAAAGTACTGCAAATAGACAAAGGGAAATGGAAGTAAAAATATTTAAAGTTAATTCCTGCAACAGCCCCCGAGTCTCAGCAAAGCTTTTCCTCCATGCTTTTTTAATGACGTAGATAATTTTTCATATCAACATTGCCGTAGCATTTGTTTATTATTAAACAATTACCAGGTATCTTAGTAAATAGCTACTCATCTGTTAGGGGCTGTCTCAAGTCCTATCAGATGGTTATAAACATCTGGATCGTCATTAATGAATCTGGTATTGTTATTTATAATACAGGCATCTGTAACCTGCTTGTTACACAACTTATCTTTTATTAACCCTTCAAAAATCCATTATTAAAGGTGGCCACAAACGTAATGGTTTTTCTAAATGTTTGTGTATTTTCCTTCTAAATTAGCATATAATTTATGCTCTCCTGAAGGAAAAAAAAATCCCAGAATATTTGTCATTAAACTGAAACAGGCGTTACTGATATTTCCTAGAGTAATTTCTCCAAAATATTAAAAATCAAGAGATATAAGAGAAAAAACATCTTGTTGGTTTATTTTTACCTGCTCCATACTCAATTCTATAGGTTAACTCAAAAATCTAAAGAAAGACGATCCTTCCCCAGCATACTCTATTAAACTCTTCCATTAATACTGTTTTCCTTCTCAATGCTCAGTCCAAAAGCTGCTTACCAAAGGTGCGCAGGTAACATCCACCCCAAACGTAGATTTGGACCAAAACCATTTAATTTACAATGCAAACCGCCTGCCCGGCACCCACCCGTGGCACCCCAGTGCCAGGACCACCGTCAACCCGTGCGATTCTCCATGTCGCCTGTGTGTAAGCAAGCCGAGCAGACATGGAGGCAAATACCTTTCTGTGCAAGAAAAGCGATTTCCCCTCTTTCTGCTCTCCTTCCCGGCTCCTCTCGGAAAGTCTCTGTGTCTTTCCAGATGTCCGAGCAGCCCCTCAAGGAAAGGTGGGATGATCACCCCAACACCGATGCCTTATCGGAGCCCGATCCCCCCCACATCGTGCCACTGGACAAAGATCTGTTCCTCCCATCAGCCGTGAACGAAGAGACGTGACTACTAACTCCAAGACATCCAGGCTACCGAAGGAAATGCAGAATCACTTTAAAAAAAAAAAAAAGGGAAAAAAAAAAAAAAAGGCTTTTATTTGGCGCATGTTCTGGTATTTTTGCCCTGCTTCTGCGCAAAATTGTATGGTAACGCCACCAAGTTCCCTTAAACTTTCAAGGCGTGTTACTGTTGATGGCGTCTGGGTTGTGTATCACACCTTAACGTGTGCGGGATACACACGCTGGTGCGACAAACGACTCGTTACCACAGCACGGCTCCGTCCTCCTAGGAAAAGCAAGGGCGAAAGAAGCCAAGAACAGCTATTTCTTTTAATATTTAAATGAAGTTTTTGTACTCCCAAGGTGAAAACTTTCAAGGCAAGAAGGCAATAAACAAAACAAACCAAAAAAAAAAAAAATCCCTAAAATAAATCCTCCGGATCGCATCGGCTAAATCCAGGCACTGCCAGATCAGTGGCAAGGTCGCATTTTATATTCACCAAAAAACAAGAGGACACACAACAGGTTAAAATGCTACCGTCCGGCAATGACCGGCTCTAATCATACCAAGCCGATGTGTAAAACCATCCGCCTGTCCAAAAACAAATTAGACAACAGTGCTCTCTGGTACTTTATAAATACAGAAGAAAGGAGGGCTGTTTTATTGAATATAGCAAACAAACCTTTCCATCCGGCTATACCCTGCAGCCCCGCGGCTCTGCATGCACCGAGTAGCCTTACGCCGCTAATACAAAAGCTCAGTTTGGCAATTCCAGGCATTTTCAGGGCTCAACATACGCCAAAACTACCCACTCTCTGCCTCTGACTTTGGTCTTGTTCCAAAAGGTCCTTTTTTTTTTTTCTTTTTTTTTTTCTCTCTCTCTCTCTCGCTACAGCCGGTGCCACGTCGAGACGGGAGAGTTGGGCTCGAACATGGCCGCAGCCTCCAAAAAAGAGCAAGTCCCAGCGTCCTGGCTTCTTCCCCCTTCCAGACGGAAAACAAAATGGCCATGCAGCAGCCATTTTGTTTGCTGCGGGATGGGAGGGAGAAGGGAAGGGAAAGGAAGGGAAGGGAGGGGAGGCGCAGGCCGGGCGGGAAGGATGAAGGGGGGGAGAGGGAGGGAGAGGGGAGGGCGTCGATTCGGCAGGAACCCAAAAAAGCTCCACGGCGATGCCCAGCCGCGTCCTCCCTTCCTCCCACCGGGACCGAGCGG
>JAHREE010150725.1:62455-72765 GCA_033628505.1 Tringa tobata
TAAGTGAAAACTTATTATGACCAGGGCAGGGCAAGATGCAAGACAGGGTGTTTTGCCTTTCTCAGTAACAGAGCCCCAGGATCAGCTGGGCAGCACCTTTCTGGCGGGTCCTGAGATGGAGCAATAAGGGATTAGGAACACACGTGGGGCTGGGATTGCTGAAGATATCAATAGCCTCCACAAAATCACATATAGCCCCTCAGCAATAGTTGCTTATTTCGTATATATTAGTCAAATGCAGGGGTGCACAGGGTGAAAGATAAGAGTAAGGGTAAATAAGAGAGTGCGAGCACTCGGGGGGGCTATTATCGTGGAGGGGAAGGCATCTGACTGCATGAGCAAGGGAAGGAGATCATGAATTTTTGTGGGCCTGGGTTACTGAGAGAGCTGAGGTGGTTTGTGTGAGGAGAGGGATGTGTGAATACGTTTGAAATGCTGGAGTTTTACAAAGGACAAGGGAGGAGGTGCTGAGCAGGGGGCTATTTTTGTAGCCTCCAATCTGAGCTGCTGTGGGTTGAGCAAACTGGTAGTAGATTCAGACGTGGTTATGGAGTCCCTTCTACAAGACAAGCCACTTGCTCTTGGTGCTTTCAGCTTGCAGGTGCTGCTGCTGTGACCTCACCAGAGCTCTCATTCAAGGCACACCGTGGACGTTGCTGGTCAAGATTCCAGTGCTGTGGAGGGATCACTGCCTGGGCAAAAGCCAGTCAAAAAACAGCAGCAAAGGACTGGTAAGTCACATGGGCCCATACTCAAGCCCCAGGGGACTCTCTTTCTCAAGGAAATAACCACTGAATGCAGGAGCTGGTGCTCATTCTTCCACACATACTGGCTGCCAACAATTGTCATCTGATAGGAAGCAGAGCAGAGACTGACTTCGGATCAGGGCTGGGTGGGGAGGACAAGACTCCCATTTCTGTTTGGGATCAGGGCTTGTGAGAGAGGGTCTGTGATGCCGTCATGGGTCGTGCAAGCCAAAGAACTCTATCCTTGTGCTTTAGCTCTATTTTTATTTTTTTCCTACCACGTTGTAAAAGCAGTGGAAATCAGCTGCTCACCATCATGTGTTTGAGTCTGTGGACTTCCTCAGCATCAAAGCTTCCCCTCTGGCTGTTTGCTGGAGTCTCTTCAGGTCTTCTCCTTCTGGTCTATTCGCATCCCAGCGAGCCCATACAGACACAGCCCCACGGCTCTCACGTGCTCTCTACTCCCCGCACTGGCCATTTTGCTCCTGGCTCATGAAATTTAGAGTGGATGAAAATGTGAGTAAGAAGGAATGGGATTTTATTCATTTACTGATGAGAAAAACTTTCCTTCTGAAGGGGGAGAAATGGCATTAGCTTTTTTTTCCTTAGTCGGTACGAGGAAGTGGGTGATACAAATTGCCTTCTCTGGGTATTTGGGTGGATTCTTTTCTTCTCCAGGCTTGTCCAGTACTATCTTTCCTTACCAGGCCTGAGCACTCTCTTGGAGTCTTTAGGACTCCTCTGTTTCTATCTCAGGAACTATGTACATAAAGCCACAGCAGCAACAACAAAATCATTTGGGAAAGGGAAAAAAAACAGACTTAGCACAGCTGAATTGCTGAGTTCCTGCATCCAGTCTTATTGAGTCACTTTGCCTCTGTTTCCTCCTTTGGGAGAGAGATACTCCCTACCTGGGATGCTGAGAAGGTTAATTAGTTAATGTACTAATTAACCAAATGTGCTTTGAACAATGGAAGTGCTTGAGGCAGTAGATCTCATGAAGGCCTAAGTCTAACGCTGGCTTTAACAAGGGTGGGCTCCCAGTTCTTATCAGCTGGGACACCTTGCCCTCAGCCAGAGAGAAAAGAATTGAGTTTCTATGCATTATTCATACTGTTGCCACAGCACATCTGAAGCACAAATGGCACACCCAAGCTCTTCCCTGCCTGCTTCTCCCACCAAGGATGGAGATGCAGCTGGCTTTCTTCTCACAAACACAGCCCTGGGTCTCCAGACCAAGGAAACAGAGAAATCCAAGCTGGGGTTTTTGACGACATTGCTAGGTTTTTTTGTCCGTGCCCAGCAGTGACCCACATCCCACCTCGCTCTGGAGGACTGCAGACACCCAAGGCAGTTTCTCCTTCCTCTTCCAGAAGATGGATGGTGGTAGAGAGCACTATGCCTGATAAATTGAGAGCTGGCTTTGCTTTCTATGTCACTGGGACCCACCCCAGACTGGATTTGGAGCTGCAGCTGCAATAAATCCCTCAAGCCAAACTGTTTCAGACTTTGGCCAGGCCTGAGCTCATCCAAAGGCCATTTCATGCAGCTTCAAGCACCTCCTGTGCTTGAAGAGGGAGGCAACTGAACAGTGAAGTCAAACCCCACAGCGGAGGCCGTAACCTATTTCTGAAAGTTTCCAACAAAGATGTAACCACCGGAGCTAATGGAGGTTGTTTGCCTTAGTCAGGCGTGGATACAGCAATCCATCTACAGCCTGTGCTTCACCAGGGTCCCCAAAGTTACCCATTTAGAGTGAGCCTGTCCCCAGGCCATCCTGCATGGCCTGGATGGAAGGGAAATTGCAACAGTTCCAATTTCTCTGGGAACTGAGAGTTTGCTTTCTAAATGTGAGGCTAAATTCTCCTTACACACCAGTTCTGCAAGCTCTGAAACTCCGCAGCTTCAGCTGGGTTCCTCCCCAGCTGGAAAAGAAAATGCAAGGCAATGTCACAGCCATTTCTTCTGTGTCACACTTAAACAAAGCGGAGGCCTAATCTTAAGAAGCTGAAAATCATAATTAGGCAGGTGAGAACCTACAGTCTGAAAAAGGCATCCCTTTTCTCGTCTAGTCTGAGGCGTGTATTGTATTAGACTCTTAAGAGCTGAGCTTTCAGAGCTGCATTTTCAGAAATGAGCTGCTGCTGAAAGTAGGCCCCCTAAAATAAGCAAGATTAGCAAATGTTCCCACCTCCACTAGTTCTGAGGATGACACCAGCAGGCAGATTTTCATCACCCTTTTGGCTGAGCCCTTCTGGAACTGTGGACATATTTTCTACAGGCAAGAATTCTTTACAAAACTCCCCTTTTCCGACATGGAAACTGTACAGATTCCTAATTGCAGCCAAGTTTGACCACAGATACCATAACACAGATCCATCTCTCTTCCCTCCGTGTTGATGCAAAAATGCCTTGGAGAAATAATATCACTATGTCTTTGCTAATTGATGGTGGTGTGTTGGCTTTGACCCTTCAGTCGATTGGCCATCCTCAACTGTCATTTCCTAAAACCAATATTTTTCTGCTTGTTTATCTTTCCTGGCCTTATTTGCACACAGCCACCACCCAGAAACCTCTCTCTGTCCAGGGAGTAGGATTTATTGCCTCTGTTTCAGTAGCAGCAGAACAATGTAGGCCCTACACAAACAAGTACTGCTGTTTTCTTTTGCTTTTCATTTATTCCTTAGTGGTAAATCGGTGCATTCCAAAACAAACAAAAATCAGAAGATTTAGGGCCCAAAGAGCAGTCCAAAGCAATATAATAGGGGCTGAAAACAGGTTGCATTTAGACGTTAAGCAACGAGTACCCCTTGAAAGCAAGTGAAATGTTTCATCTGTGATTGTTTCTGGCCAGTGATGACATTTTGTCACTCTGTGTGAATGGCAGAAGCTCAGGTGCCTAGATCACTTAAATCTACACACAGGAGAGACCTGGGCTGGGCAAATAAACTGCCCCAGGTAAGGACTCTTTATCTTCCGTACATGGACAGCACTGAGTACAATGGATCCCTCGAGCCACTCCAACAACCAAATGCGACACCAGTAAGAGTTAATATAACTGCAGGCTCACAAAGTTTGAGTTTACAGGACGACAGGGATGGGAATTGTCACACTCAGATTTTTGTCCTGCCTCTGGCACTGCGCTTGACCTTTCAGAAGACCCTGAAGGACCATGTGAGCTTCAGCCACTGCATTATGGAAAAGCATCGATCCACACGCCAGCTCCTCCTTTGACTTCACTTCAACCCAAGTTGGCACTTTGGCCAAGATTTGGACAAGACTGCCAAGAAGAAGAAGGTGGAATGTATCCTCAAGTTGCTACACCAGCACCTCTCGACTTTAACCAGTGCTTCCCAGAGCAGGGCTGAGAGCCCGGTCCCTCCCGCAACCACTTGGGGACTGTACAACCCATACTCGGGATCCCACCTGAAGAATGAGACTTTACAAGCTGGGCAGCTGAACATAATCCACCTTCACCTGCTTGGGGTAAAGTTGAGCTCAGATGAGAGAGCAGTGTCAAGAAAGCTGAGCTTATCAGCCTGTTACAAAGATCTCTTTGAACTTTTGTTCAAAGCTCTTTGGAGAAGATGCCTGCCCTCTCTCCCTCCAAAGAAGAAGCTTTTCCTGGGCTTGGTCCTGCTGTTTGCAGCCGTGGTAGCCGGTTTGTTGGCTGCAGCTCTCCAGGGGCTTCCTCTGGCCTGACCCATGCTGCTGAGCCTGGCGGGAAGAGGGAACGGACACCATCACAGCACCTATGGCTTGGAGTGAGCCTTGCTCTCAGCCTGCCTGGAGCAGCCATGGCAGACACTGATAAAAACAGCGCCCGGGAGGCATCTGCCTGCGACGGGGTGTGCACTGCTGATGCACAAGGATGAACAGATGGGTTGATTACACAGGGAGAAATGGACACTAATCGTATCCAGATTCACCAGCTGCAGGATTTCCTCCTGAGCCCTAAAGAACAGGAAGCCCTTACCTGCTTCGTTATCCTGTCTCTGGTCATTAGCCCCTTCCCCCGCCCTGGGAACCACATCTCGGTTAATCCCCTGGGCAGGGGAGGGCCCAGACTGAAAAGCTGAGATCCAGATGGGAAGTCTCCCAGTGCTTGGGCATGGCGGGATCCAGCCCCAGGTTCAGGGGCCTGTCCTGCCTCTCGGCTCTGGCACAGCCAGGAGTTCCCCTACTCTGGGAGCTCATTGCCAGATTTTTCTTTTACCGTTCCCTCTCTGAGCAGCCGGGAAGATTTTGGGACTAATGAGAGCAACTTGTGCAAAAAAGACTGTGCTGGGGATCAACACATCATGTGTCACCACTCTCTGCTGAGATGCAGCCACTTCTGGGGTGGAGTCCGGTGTGTGTTGACCAGCCCATGGCTGATGGAGCCACAAGTGAAGGAACTTTTGCAGATGTAAAACAGCAGAGGCAATCCTTATCTGTATTCTTCTTCCTGGGAGACTGAAACATGCCGAGTGGTCGGGTTGCTTAACTTTTATGCAGCATCAGCTTGGAGAAAGAACCAAACCCCTCCTAGACCCCTTTATCTCTGTCCCTTTGCATCCATCCCAGCTCTTCAGCCACAGTGATGTGCTCCTAAGGCAGTGTGGCTGGAGGGATGGTCCCAGATGTTCTCCCTGTGGGGCTGCTCCCAACCCTTCTCCCACAACCAGGAGCCCTGGGAGCGGATTTGCAGAAGTTCAAGCTGTTGGTGATGGTATCACCATCACCACCCTGACTTTCGGTGGAGTCTCCACGTGAGGAGTGCAGCCTGCTTCAAAAAAGTTATAACCAAGCTGTTGTTCCAAATAAGGCTTTCTGGGACCCTCTCTCCTTACGTGCCATGGGTGCCGCCATTCCTAGTCCCCAGGCTTGTGGTGTCAAACTTGGAGCAAGCGAATTATCCACCTCACAAGCCATCCCAGCTCCACACACCAGGATGCCACAAGCTGCCCCTGTGACCTCGGTTCCCCTCAGCAGAGCCAGTGCCTGGCACCAAGACAGTCAAAACTGGAGGAGAAGAGAACCACTCCCTGAATTCTTCTCCCAGAACCTCCATGCCCATCCAAAGCCACTGCAGGTCCCCATGCCTTGCACTAAAATGTCAGTGTGGGCCATACTGAGGGTTCAAACCAGACCATGAAGATCCTGGCTCAACAGTTGGCCAAGTCAAAGGTGGCCATGGCTGCCCCGCAGAGTCCCTGAGCTGGGAGGAGGAAGAGGAGAAGGAAGCACAACACTTGTCATGGTCTTGCAGGTGAGGAGAAACCTTCTGCCCGGTCCTGCATGGGCTGGGGCTGCCCTGGGATGCATGTCCGTCTCCCTTGGGCTGGTCCTCCGTCCCCAGGCCCCACCGGACGGTGACACTGAAGTGCTGGCAGCAGCCACAGGACAGAACGGTGCTGGTGGGAACAAGCAGGAGAGATGCTTCCAAAACTGCCACCCCACAGCCTGGCCACGGACCTCTCAAACCCACACGGGTTACATATGGGGTGATTTTTCATCATCATCATCACAATAATACCTACCTCTTAGCCCCCCCAGACCTCACTTATGTGCCCTGCGCTGGGTGGCCACTTCTCTTATGTTTCCTGCAGCCAGGACTATCTCGTGAGCAACCTTAGCTTGCCAAACCCAGCGTGCATTAGCCCTACGTATCTCCTGGGCTTTCCAACTGCAAATCCAGACAGCACAGCTCAGTGCCCATGAGCAACCCTACAATAACAAACTGGCCGCCTCGCTTTGTCCTCCCAGACCTCACCTTTTGCAGCAGCCAAGTAACATCAAAGCTAAACAGTAGCCATGAGCAACTCCACAATAACAAACCAGTACTACAGAAAAGAGCGGAGGGAAATTAGGGAATGAAAGAGGTGGCAGAGAGAGAGGAAAAAAAAGAAAAGCTGCAGGAAGGAAAATAAACGATATTGATTCTTCTGAGGACCAGGTCTTGGGTGGTACAGAGTATGAATCGGATCTGGGCACCTCTGGATACTGTGTGCTCCCCACGGTGCGTGAAGCTGCATCAGTTCTCCTTTGGGTGTGTTAAGCTTGTGCCCCCAAATCCATTGGAACAATTACTGGAAAGGCTGAGGACGGAGCCTCAGTCAGTCTCCCTGCCTTTATCCCCTCTTCTCCCACCAGAGGTGGTCACTGGAGCAGTGAAGCTGGCTACATGGATGGTCCAGCATGGGGGGAGCTGGTCCCCTCAGAGCTGGGCTGTGGAGAAACAGAGCACAGCGTTTTCTGCAACTGTAAATCAGGCAATTTTCACCAATGTAAGTTTTGCTCCAAGTTTTTTTTGAAAAAAAAAAAAAAAGAAAAAAGGAAATCACAATCCAAACTCTGCCTTGGCCAAACCTGGCCCTTTTAAGGAAAGGAAATTTCCCAGAGCCCCCCTTGACAAACCTGGAGGCCTGATCTCGCTCTCAGGAATGTCAGTGCAAATCCAGAGTGTCTCTGCTGACTGCTGGGGGGTTACAGCAGCCTTGGAGAAAAGCTCCTGGTCTCCTGCCTGGAGGTGGAGCAGAGCTCGCACCAGAGCAGCCTGAGAGCAAAGGCAATAAACAGCGGAAAGATCCAACTCCCCCTTTCAAGAATTCATCCTTTTTGCTGAGCCATGTTCTGGAAGCATGAGCCCTATTTTGCTGCGAGCTGCATGGAATAAAACATCTGCGTCCCTTGGCTGGATGGCTCTTCCAGGGGTGCCAGATGTTTTCCTTAGGACACGTCAGAAGTGTCTTGCTTGAGTTCAGACTTTCTCTCCTCTGGGGCTGCCCACTGCAGAGCCTGCTGCAGCTCCAGCGGGTCTTTTTTTATATCGACCCTCTACCAGCTTTTCTTGGGGAAGCAAAAGGGATCGGGAGCAAACTGGGCAAGGTCTGGTTTCACCCAGAAATTATTATTATGTAAATAACAAGGAGAAAGCTGGACTGATGGGCAAAAAAACTTGTGCTACTTTCACACGGGCATTAAGGATCTGGATATAAACCGGTGTGTAAACACTCCGTTGACGAGGGGATCCCAACACATTTTGGGGGTCAGACCCTCGAACGACTGATGGTTCCCGGCTCCTGCAACACGGGACTTTTGGCTCCCAAACCAACCGTGGGGTAGGGTGAAACCCTACCTACGGTGAGGTTCAGAGCCAGACCCCAGTATCCTGGGCACCAAACCAGGGCACACGAGGCCACACAGCTTGCTACGGGGTCAGGACATGCTGCAACACCCAGGACAGCATCTCTGCGAGGTGAGGAAATTTTGGGGACATCCCCAGAGCATGGCCGAGGTGGCCAGTGCGGGCTGGAGGGTCACGGAGGCAAAGCAGGGCATTCAAAGCAGTTCCAAGGCTTTATCGTAGGGCCATGTGTCACCTCGAAAGAGGGGTTTTTTTGGAGAAGGGGAGAGGAGGGGGGAAGCTGGGCAGGGAGAGAAGAAAGGAGGAGGAAAAATTTGGTGAAGGAGGAGGGGTGGCTTTCGTGGCTCCCAAGCGCCTGCGAAGTGCACGGCGGCCGGGAAGGAGGACCCTGCCCTGCAAACAAACTGCTTTTGTTGTGTCCCGAACGGGCCTAAATTAAGTTTGACAGAAAGAGGGCAGATTCACAGGCGCCGGGGGCCGAACCCCAGGGCTGGGTTAGGGCCGGGCAGAGCGGGAGAGCTCTCGGCGCGGCGGTGCCGGATCTCCCCCGGCTGCGAGAGGGGAGAGGCGCGAACCTCCACGAGGCACCGGGCGGCCACGTTTAATCATCCCTCATCCCGATGCCTTCGCAAAGCAGCTTCCTCCCGGCAGCACCCGGCTCAGGCCATCTCCAAAGCCTAAAGGCCGCCATCGCTCCGGGAAAAGCAGCCGCCGGAGCGTTCCCTCGACCGGTTTCGCCCGCCGGGGGCCGGCAGAGCCTCCCGCCCCGCTCCCGGGCATCTCCCCGGCCCTGCCGCCTGCCCTGGCACACGGTGCCAGCCTGAAAACACAAGCCAGCTTCTAAACAGTTAACGCTGACAAAACCAGACCGTTCGAGTTCCCTCCTTTCTGAATCGCTCCTGGTGTAATTCACCCCCCCGCCAAAAAAAAAAAAAAAAAAAAAAAAAGAAAGAAATAAAATTACCCTCCTCTGACCTCGCCAGGGTGTCTTCCCTCCCATCCTCCCTCTCCTTCCTTCCACCCTTCCCGTGCCCCCACCATGGCTGGCAGGGCCGGCTGGGGGCACGCGTGCCCGCCGGTCTGCTCGGCGCTGGGAGCTCCCACCACGTTAGCTGCGGCTGCCATGTTGAATTGCAAATCCGACATGATTCGACAGAATATGTTTTTTTTCCCCCCTTTCGATAGCGCCCGGTGAGGAACTAAAGAAGCGCCCGGGCAACACGCACCCAGCCCCGGGAAGCTCTCGGGGAGGTCCCGGGCAACGGGGCGAGGGCTGGGAGAGGAATCACCCTCCGGTCCCGCTCCACACGCGGTACGTAGGGACCTGCCTATGGGCTATACATCCCTCTCTATAGGAGACCGGTTTTAAAAGTCGGATGTTTTAGCACCAAGGGCCGGAGGAACTCGCCGGGAAGGGGGTTTCGGGGATAAGGCAGGTTACAGCAACAACAAAGCGACTGAGCGAGTGGAGGAACAAAACGTTATTTCAAATCAAAGGCAAAAAACCCCCAACCGCACGAACAAAAAAAAAAAAAGAAAAAAAAAAAAAAAAAAAAAAAACAACCGAAAAAAAACAACCACCCAAAATTAAGAGTGAGGTTCGATTTCGTACCAAGGCAGCAAGAGAGACGCACCGTGGAAGAGAGTGGTTTTGTTGTTGAGTGGTGGCTGGATTTAGCTCCGCTTATCCGGACAATCATCGGGGAAGGATCCTTTTTCCGAGAAAGGCCAGTTTGAGTGAGACAGCTTTTTTTTTTTCCCTTCTCTCGCTCGCTCTCTCCCCTTTTCCTTCTCCTCGCAGCTCAACGCCAAGAAATGGGCGGTGCCTGGATGCCAGGCTCCATCCGAACGAGACACCCAAGGCCAACGGAGGCTGGCACAAAGGCGAGCTGGCAGGAATTCCTGCA
This sequence comes from Tringa tobata, assembly GCA_033628505.1. NCBI lineage: Eukaryota > Metazoa > Chordata > Aves > Charadriiformes > Scolopacidae > Tringa > Tringa tobata. The sequence goes on from JAHREE010150725.1 coordinate 72,238, forward strand.
CTGGGAGCCGCGCGCCCGCGGGACAAGCCCGCCACCTCCCAAAAAATCAACCTCCGACACCGCCCGCTCCGCAAAGTTGCCCTGTTGGGCTCAAAAATGCCCCGCCAGAGGCAAAAAAGAAGGACAAGGGGAGGAAAAGAGGAAAATAAAAAAGCCAAGACCTTCCTTTGCATGGACGCGGGTTAAACAAAAGGCCTGGGGAGGTGGATTAAGGGTTTTTTCCGCCCCCCCTGGGCTCCTTTTCCCGCCTGCCCGTCCTCCTCCTCCCTCCTGGCACCCTCCATGGCCAGTTCCCTCGCCCGCCGCCCCAGCGTCCAGGCAGAAACCAGTCCCGAGCTCCCTCCTTCCTGGTTTTAGCACGACAGGAGGCGGCGGGTCCTTGAATAGGAACGCACACACCCAACGCGAGAGGGATCTGATGGGGGGGGGAAGACCAAAAAAAAAAAAAAAGGGAAAAAAAAAAAGGGACCAAAAAAATATAGGTATATACAAACAACAACCCACCCGCCATGGAGGAAGGTTGGGAGC
>JAHREE010150726.1:0-17947 GCA_033628505.1 Tringa tobata
GGGCCTGGGCCCGGGCCCGCCCCCGGCCCTGAGGTGAAGGGCTTCGTGGCCGTTCTCCCCGCCGGCCAGGCCGGGTTCCCTCAGCACCGCTGTCCCCGCCGGGAGCCTGCGGGGCCTCCCCGGGGTGGCAGTGCCCAGCTTCTCTCTGTTAGCTATTTGTTAAAGGGGGTTGTTTACAGCAGCCCCGGCCCCAGAAAGGTTCTTTATGTTCTTTCAGGAGATCACTGCCCTTATTAAAAGCTTCCTCCGTGCCTTCGGCCTTTTTGGTGGCTATTCAGGGCGGTTTCTGGTGCAAATGTAATTTCTTTGAATAAAAGCAGCGAAGCGTTGGAGAAGGCAACGTGTTCTTTCCACGGGGGCTCTGACTGGACGCCAACAGGTCCAAATTAAGGCTTAACCACCGTGTGGCAACATCACGTTTAAAGTAGCTTTAAGCCCCAGCAGCTGAAGGTCGGGGCTCTCTCCCTAAAGGAAAATGTCACAAGCCGTGGAGTGTGAGGGAATATGATTAGTATCACCTTGGAGAGGTGTTGGGATTTTTTTTTAATTAGAAAAAATATATAGTTAGTAAAGAAACATGTGCCAATGGGATTGTCAAAGCGAGGTTTAAAAATACGGCTGTCTTTCCGCTTAATACATGGAAATGTTCTTCCGTGGGAGCTGCTATTTTGGGCTGTGCTATTGTGCTCCTGAGCCTCGTGAAATAGAAGGATGAAGATTAATTTCCCACTGGAAATAAAGGCTGGGAGATGGTTTTAACTAAATGAGCCATAATATTATTTTTTTTTAAAAAAAAAAACGTTTTCTTGCCTTTATCTAAATTGAAGGAAATTAAAAGTGAGGGATTGACAGTGACAAATTGCAAATTCAACACCTGGATTTAGATCCCTGCCAAGGGGAGAATGGCATGTCTAGGTAGGAACTGGGGGAAGGCTGGGAGAAGGGCTGTGTGATGGGTGTTTAATTAAAAGACCTCGTGCATGGTTATTAGGGAGGGTGGTGAGGTGCTGGGGGTCCTACCAGCAAGGGATGAAGGTTGAGGAGACCTTTGCTTAGGAGCCTGGGGGACTGTGGTGACCCAACGGGGTGCAGAAAATGAGAATGAGATGAGGAGCAGGGAGGTTTTGGTGGCTGGAGGGTGAGCAGGCACGGAAAAGAAGGGGATATGGGGAGATGTGGGGATGGATGGAGGGGTGCTGCTACGAGGAGGTGACAGGAGAGGGAAGATGGATAGGGGAGAATGGGCATTAATGGTTTTTAACGCTCAGGATTTAGCAGAGCTTAGAGCCACGTGTGGACCGATTAAAAAAAAAAAATAATAATAATAAAAAAAAAAAGAGCAGCGCCCCTGAATTTAACAACTTAGATTTTTCAATATTAGAGATGACAACCTGTAAGGAAAGCAGGAGTGGTGCCAGAGCAGTTTAGCAACTTGTGCTGTGCGTCTCGGGAGCGTGGAAGCCTTTATCTGAAGCAGTTCAGCGTCTTTTTCTTGGGCACGGGATCTTGGTTATCTTCCTGGCGTGCTCCTGCCCGACTCCTGCACTCTGGTACGAGGTCAAAGTAATTAATATCTGTCAAAAAATCACCACCAGAGTCACGGCACTTCCTTTCCTTGGCCATCAACCCAAGGTCTGAGCTCTGGCTGATGCGGAGGGAAATGCGAAGGAGGAAAAGCCATAAGCTCACAGGGAAGGGTTAGGAGGAGGAGAGGAAAATTTCACTAGGGATGAATCTTCAGCCTCAAGAAAGAGGAGGTTCTGGTGTGTGAAAACAGCATTTTCAAAATTATTCCTGGTGCTCCATCACTTTTGGTTGCAAACAGTGTGATAAAGGCATTAAAGCGGTTCTTACAGCCTAGGGATAACTGAAGGCTGGAGGAGGTCGTCGGCTGGGTTCCTCAAATTCATAATTTTCAGTTTTCTGAGTGAAATCAGCATACCCCGAGGTGCGATAGCGATAGAAACACCAAAACCTCATTCCACACAGGACTTATCCTGGGAAAAGCTCTGCTCCCATCCAGCTTCTGCCTCCAGCTTGGTCAGATGCTGTGGCCCGAGTGGCCGATGCGAGCGAGGCCTGAAGTCGTTCTTCATCCCCGTCCTCGGGATATTTGCAGTCCCAGGAGAGCTGGAATCTGCCTGGCAGGGTCTGGCCTAAGTGATGAATTCATCATTCGCTCTAAAAGTTTGGATGGGAGCTGGAGTGGCTTGGTGACTTTGAGGGGAAAACGTACATTTAGGAGCTGTAATTATCTCAAACAGAACCTTGTAATTACCGTGTGGACGCGTTTTCCATTCCCGCTGGCAAACCAGTTCGGCGCAGATTTATTTTTTTTTTTCCCTTGGATTTTCAGGATTTTGAGTCTCCTCTAAATCAGGGCATTGACGTGGATGAGGGCTTTGGGGAAGGAATTACTGCCTATCTCAAGGCCTGCGAGGGAGGGGAAAAGCCTTAGAACCTTTCAGCTATTTGTTTATGTCCTTGAAAGTTAAATAGAAAGAGTGAAACGAGGTGGTTTCTACAGCCCCCAAAGCTGGAAACCTGGCCCTTTGCAACCCCACTGGGGGCTTTCTGAGTGTCAGCCCCACTGTTCCTTTTGTTCCAAAACAAAACACCCCCCTGCCAGCCCCTTTGGGTGTCATCCAAGGTGGCAGTTTAAATTAAAGTGGGGTCATTTGAGATCAAAGTTGCTGCTGCAAAACAGCGCTAACAATGAAGGGAAGAGAGGTTTTGTTCCCTTCAAAAAGCCTGAAAAAGTGCATTTTACCTTACGCTCTTTTGAAACTGGATTTCCAGTGGTTTATAGCAGTTCTTTCGAGCTGCAGGAGGAAATTCCAGCTGTTGTGCTGTTACACTGTTAATTTTGTTAAGCCTTTGTCAACCTTTTTTTTTTTCTCTTGTTTTTTTTTTCCCCTTTTCTTGCAGATTATAGTACCTATAGCCAAGCTGCAGCTCAGCAGGGGTAAGTAGCATTATGGTTTTATCCCCTCTCTTTTAAAAAGATGTAATATAAGTATATAATAATTGGGCTTTAATCTTAACTCAGGTATGTTTGCAAATCCGATGGCTTTCCTTTAGCTTTTAGATTTTGGTATTGCCGTTGTGTTTCAGCAGAAAATCATTTGGATGTGTGTAAATCATGTGTTGCACGAGTCAGACACGCGGGGATGCATTATAAATGTCTTTTTAAATTCATTTTACAGCTACAGCGCATACGCACCTCAGCCAGCTCAAGGATATGCACAGACCACCCAGGTAAAACACGGGAGGGATTTAGAATTATAAAAATCATCTCTTCCAGTCAACTAAACCACCAGCCACAAAAAACGCTGAGTGGCAACATCAAAATCTGTCAGTAAAAGTTGTCTCGTAGCTTCTCATGCAGCCTGAACTGAAAACAACTTAAATATCCAGGAGCCTCAACAGTCCCCTTCTTTATTAGTATTTCCCAGCCTGGGGTGGATGTAAAAGCCTAATTCTTGGTGGAGGTTTGACACCACCGTGTCAATGGGTGCTTTACTCAGTGGTGCAGGAGAGAAAAACCTAAATAAAAGGGGAAGGGAAATTGCCATTTGTGAGATTGCAGCAGGTGGGCAACAGGGGAGGAGGGAATAGATTTTTTTCTTTTTCCTGGAGGTATTGTTGCTAAAACTGTTAGTGCTCTCAGTTGGCTAGACTGCAAAATGATGATGATGAATTAAACGATGCTTATTTTTAATCCTTAGAATACAAGTCACTAAAAACACATTTGTATACACACTCCGAGTGTGTTTTCAAAGGTAAACTTTTATCCTTAAAAAGTGGTGTAGGTTAATTTTCCTCCACCTCTCCAGAGGGAAGGGAAGATCCTGCTGCCTACGAGTACGTCTGGAGATGAAAACTTCCACGTTTTCGTGTTGGAGCAGCTTTAAATTGGTTAATTCTGGTTGTGGCAACGGCTTGGCTTTGGTGCTGCAGGGGTGAGCAGGAGCTGCCTGCTCCTGCCTGCTCCTGCCTGCTCCTGCCTGCACCGACCAGTCCGAGGCAGGTGAATACCACGCTCGCTTGTTCCTGGGGCAGCCTAAGAAGGCCCTTTGTGAAAAATATCACTGTTACAGGTTCAATCTTGGCATTTGTGTCAGCTTAAAGGAAGGGGATGATAATTTTTATTTTGAATAAGCATTTTGAGCCAGAACAATTGCAAGGCCCGCAGGTTACGCGGAAGGACAGGCGTGAGAACAGGCGGCTTCTGCAACATCCTCTGGTGTGAGGCTAAAACAACAACCCCACTGAACTCAGCTGTAGGCAAATAGCCATGGGAGGTTTGCAGCGTTTCCTGCCTCTCAGTGTAGGTGAGGGTGACATATTCAATCTGGTCAGAGATTTTTCTGCTCTGGGTTAAGATTTGTGGCTGAGCAGAGGAGGTCTGGCTCTGGAGTAACACACGTTTAGATCCCGAAAGGTGTTTAAATTCCAGGCTCCTGCAGAAGTCAGTAAACCCCTTTGGGAATCTAGACGTTAAGGCTGTCTTCATGTCACTTTTTGAGCTGTAACTCGAGTTTTATCCCAAACCAAGCTGTTGGTGCCTGAGGTTTGAGGCGGCTGGTCCGTGGCACGGGGCGGAGGTGCCTCTTTATCTGCTAAAACTGCAGCCCCAGCAGCTCTGTGCCATTCCAGCCACCCTGCCAGTTGCTTTGCAAGTGCTGTCTTGGGGATTGAGCCCAACGATGGGCAAAAGAAGTCTTCTTTAGTGATAGTCTAGACTGCAAAATGAGCTCCGGGTAAGCTGGGAGCTCATCTCTCATGGAATGCAAAGGTGCTGAGAAACTGGGATGATTTGGTGATGGCAAACCCTTGGATGCTCCCACTGATCCCATCCTTGGCTGCCTACATAAGCTCCTATTTGTGAAATTATTGGCTGGTGGACGTGAAGAATATTCAGAACAACTTCACTGAAAGCTTAGATAGGTTTGTCTAGTGAACACCGAAGCAGTTGAAGTAAGTGCCTTGTTTTACTTGATGCACCTCATCACTCTCTACAACTACTTGAAAGGATACTGTAGAGAGGTTGGTGCTGGTCGCTTCTCACAGGTAATTAATGACAGAACGAGAGGGAATGGCTTCAAGTTCCAACAGGGTGGGTTTAGACTGAACATTAGGAAAGAATTCTTCATGGAAAGAGTGGTCGGGCATTGGAATAGGCTGCCCAGGGAGGGGGTTGAGTCACCATCCCTGGATGTGTTTAGGAGACGATTAGATGTGGTGCTGAGGGCTATGGTGTAGGGGAGGACTTTGTAGAGTAGGGTTGATGGTTGGACTCGATGATCCCAAGGGTCTCTTCCAACCTAGATGATTTTATGTTTCTATGATTCAGTTCTGCCCCCTGAGCAGTCCCACTCCCCGTGTTTCAGGTTAGCCCTCGGGGGTACCTGGGAGAGGTGGTGGGTGCCCGGGCGATGATGAAGCGCTGGATGCTTTCATGTTTTGCTTTACGTAAAGCAGAGGTGTGTTGTGAAAATGTAAGAGTCTGCCCCTGGGGTCCTGGCATTGGAAAAACTGCATTTGTAACTTCGTTACAGAACTGAGCTGAAATTTGCAGCAGCGCCCAAATTTTCAGAGTAGTTTTGGCTCCATTCTGTTTGCTTTCAGTACACGGGGTCGCGCAGATCCCTCGGTCCGTGTGCATCACTGACACGGTCTGCGTGTCTCTCTGCGAGGCGTGTCTGTTCGTGGATTAAATTTGTATTGTCTTTGGAGCAGACGTACGGACAGAGTTACGGAACCTACGGACAACCCACCGACGTCAGCTACACGCAGCCCCAGACGACTGCGACGTACGGGCAGACTGCCTACGCCACGTCCTACGGGCAGCCTCCCACCGGTAAGAGCCCCCCCGTGCAAGGCTTGGCCTGTCCTGGGGACAGAGTTGAGCTCAACTGAGCTTTGGGGAATTTCGACCCAAACTGTACTTGATTCTTCTGGGCAGCTCTGATGTGGAAAGGGTTTCCTTCCTCCACAACCTCCCTGGAGGGAAGAGGGGTTTAAAACGATGCGAAGATGCGGATGGGGTGAAAGGGAGTGGATAAATGTGCCTGTTTAATTTTTCAGGGGATGTTTTGGGTGCCGGTTCATGCTGTGGAATTGAGGATGGCTGCAGGGCATACTGTGCTTAGAATGGTTTGGGTTGGAAAGGACCTTAAAGCCCACCCAGTGCCACCCCCTGCCCTGGGCAGGGACACCTCCCACCACACCAGGTTGCTCCAAGCCCCCTCCAACCTGGCCTTGAACCCCTCCAGGGATGGAGCAGCCACAGCTTCTCTGGGCAACCTGGCCCAGGCTCTCACCACCCTCACACCAAACAAGTTCTTCCTCCTATCTGCTCTAAATCTCCCCTCTTTCAGTTTAAAACAGTTCCCCCTCATCCTATGGCTCCACTCCCTCATAAAGAGCAAAGCAAACGCTGGCTGATCTTGAGAACCGGTGTCCTCAGCACTTCTCTTGCCTGAAAATCAAACCCCTGGAAGTGCTGTGTGCCTGTGCTGATAGCGTACCCTCCACCTTTTGTCTTGTGCTTCCCACAGTAGAAGGGACCAGCAGAAGTTTAACTTTCAGGCTCATTGCATGGAAAATGCTTGCTCATCCTGTCCAACCCTTTAGGTGTCACTTGGGTTTTAGCCCTAAAAACCTCCAACATCTGAGCACGTGCACACAGTGTCAGTATTTGCTTGGCTGCAACGCTCTTTGCCATCTCCACAGGGCTGTAAGGTCTCCCCAAGTGACGTCATTTATGGATAAAACTTTCTGAGCACTAATGAGCTGTGCCAAGATGTTTCAGGTTTTTCCTACATTTTCCTACAGTTCCTAGAGGGTGAGCAGATGACTTGTCCAGATGTTCACTACCTTGGCGTGATCCACGTTGTCGTGGGATTTCCAGTGCAGACGCACACGTCACACGTTCATTAACGTGCTGTAAATGATTCCAACACGTGCTCTTTGCACTAGAGTTTTATACGAGTGTCTTAATGTCTGAAAGAAACTATTCTGCTATATTTGGGCTGAATATTCAGGAGACTTTGAAAAAGAAAATGGATTTTCCTCCAAGGAATGCCTTCGGTGCCGTTTTCTGCGGCTTCATCCTTTGCTACGAGAGACTAAATGTCTAATTATTAGAGTGGGAACTTTCCTAAATACTTCCCAAAGCGAGGGAATACCAGGACAGACAGGCAGTGGGGTATCTGGCCTCTGGGGAAATGCTTCTCAAGGAAGAGGTGGAGAGAAAAATCTTATCCTATCATCTGTCTACTTACACGGCATTTAAAATACTGAATATCTTTGTACAGATGAGCAAAATTTCTGGCAATTAGTGCAGAATGAGAGCCAGTACCCTTTAGCCGGGGTTGCTGTGGATTGTCTACAGGTTTTATTTCCTTTTATTTAAAAGTATGTGGACATAAACTGGCGGGAAAAAGGATTTTTGGACTCCCCAGATTCCTTTCTTAGGAATATTTGAATCCTTTAATCCTTACTACAGACTTCACTCCTGCAGGGCTCAGTGGAAGCCACGCTGTTTGGTTTTGCTTGTCCCTTCAGAGTATATTTGCTGGAGGAATAATAATAACAACAATATTAGATGCCTTTTCTACGCAGCTTCTTTGGGTTTTTTTAGGCAAAAAAAGCTTCATTTTCTTTCCATCAAAAATAAGAAAACTCAGGAAGTGGTCAAGCAAAAGATCGTATCAGACCTTCGAGCGCGATTTGCCTCGATCCGAGTAGTGTGGGTCCGTGGCAGAGCTGCTGGTGTTCCTCTCCAGGCAGGGTGCCAGGTTGTATTTATTCTCCCTACACCTCCCTCTCCTTGAGGAGCCAGAGCCTTGCAAATGAGACTGATGGTGCTTGAAGCCTGTCTCCCTGCCTTTCCTAGGAAATAACACCCGGGGTGTTGCCTGGGGTGTACATCTTTGTGCCCTAAGAGACGGGTGATTTTCACGGTTGAATCTCTATTTCATTTTCCTTGGCATCGCCTCTTTGTAGCAGAGGAAGGTCTGTAATTATTTAAAAGCAAAGTGCCTTTTTTTTTTTTTTTTTTTTTTGGCTTAACAGCCTGGTTTTTTGGGGGTGAGGTAGCGTTGTGGTCAGGGAAATTCAAATCCTGTGCAGATACACTGGGGACTCTGTGGGAACGGCACAGACGGTTCCTCTGCATCACTTCAAGCCTCAGGTGAGGGGTTTAGCCCGGATTGTCCCAATTTCTGTCCCAATGACTCTGCCATCCAGCTTTTTACTGACTCCTGGGCAGCTAGAGGTGAGAGTTATTGCCCAGGTTGTGCTTTTTGCCTCCCTGTGGCTGTAGGAAAAGGTGTCTTGGAGTCACCCTGGTGGTTCATTATGGAGAAGAGGGGCTCCTCTGCAGCTCCCCGGCCACCAGCTGGATTAGGGGATTAATTGGCACCATCAGACCTGTGGTCACAGTTTGCTCTTTAATCACTTTGGTGTGTGAGCATCGGTGACAAGAGTAAATAAAGAGCTGCATCTCTTACGGTTATTGGCTTTCTAGCAATGACATTTGGGGGCAAAAACATCATTTCAAATATCCAAGTGTGGATCTCCTTTAATTAGCTAAACGGGAATTACTCTCTAAAGGCAGCCAGCCCCCACTTCTGTTTTCACCTGTGAAATTTAGGGTTATATCTGTTTTATTCTACTGTATTCAGCATGTGGAATGAGCACACCCGTCGCTGTCTGGGGTACCCTTTGTGTGCCCTTCCCAGCCCTTTGCCGGTAGAAGATACACATGACAAACAGGAGGTGGCTCTCTTTGGGCACGCAGACCCCCTGGCTGGCTTTTAATGCAGCTTGCATCAGAGAGAAGCCTCCAAAAACTGCTGAAGCCTGCTTATTTCAGAATAAATCTCTCTGAATCCCGTATTTTCAGCTGATGTTCTCTGAGGACCAAAGCTTCCCCTCGGCCTGAAGAACTCCTAGGCTTCCATAAGGGTTTTGCTTGCAGGCATGGATGCTTTCAGGTTATCAAAGTTCTTGTGTTACCTTCTTCTCTCAGTAGCTGTTCTGCAGACTCACCCTTTATCTTACTGGTGGGGGCAGGAGAGAGAAGTGATGTAAATGCAAACTCCCCCCTCAAAAATACCGCTCTTGAGGATTTTCAGAGTACCTGAACTAAGTTGTTGAAATGAAAATAGAGACCAGTGGGCTGTTAAATCACTGCTGTTTCTTTCTTTGGTATAAACCCTCCCTGCTGAGCACACTTGCACGAGGGAAATGCTCCGTTTAGGGCTGAAGCATTAAGATTCAGGATTATTTTTCTTTTTGCCTCCCTTTTATTCTACTGACTGTGCAGAGCCAGGTGTTAGCAAACCTTCTCCCTTGATGGGAGAGGTTTGTGTTGCCAGTGATTGTACCGAAAAAGGAGGTCCCAGATGTGGGGGGAACACCCTGTGGCTCCCCAGTGACGAGGACAGCCCAGGGCAAGGCTGTGGCTTCAGGAGCACTTACTGCAGGCTGTACTTAGGCAAACAGGAGGCTTTTTTAGCATGTGGTCAGGCTTGGCCATTTAAATAAGGATTCCTTTAATGTCTGGTGCCGGTGCTGTCTGTGGAAATGCTGTGGTGGCTCACATTTAAGTGTTTTGGACTGTTTAAATTTGTCCAAGGCTCTAAAAATCATGCTCGTTTTATCCTGTTTGGCATCAATCGGCTCAGGACTTTGCTTTTCAGAGAACAAAAAAGGAATAATAACCACGAAAACCGATTTGCTTGTGATTTGTGCCAGTTATTTCCTGGTGGGAGACCAGTTTACTCTCTGGCTTTCACGTTTCCAGGTCAGCAGCCCCACGATGTGGCCACCAGCCCGTGGCTTTCAGTAGTCAGGTGGTAGCATGGCAAGCACGGGGGGGGGCAAGGGGAGGAGGAAGGTGGCTTGTGGGGAAAGAAGGGGACTTTTAGGGTGGCTTTTGAAGGTGACAAGAGCGGAGAGGTCCCCTCCATCAGGATCCTGAAGCTAACCAGAAAATTCAAGAGTGCTCTCGGGTCAGAAAGCTGAAGTTTGGGGTTTTTAATGTGCTTTGCAAACTTCCTCTTTTCGGTTCTCTTCCTCTTGGCTGGGTGATTCAGGCGGCCACGGGGAAGGGTCCCCGTAGCTGGGGGGACAGCAAGATGTGGAAGTTGCTGCGTTGCTTCGGGAAGGCCCGCTGTATTCTGCTGGGAGTACATTTGTTTTGCAAATTAGGGAATTGAAATAAAAAACGACAGCACAATTTGCCCAAAATATTTGCTGTATAATTAAAAGGAAGAGTATGTCACAAATGTCATATGTTTATTAAAAATAAGAAACGATGGAGAAGCTGTTACCTTAATTGATGCAATTAAGATCGCATCAATAAGACTGAGACCATTTGGCTGCTCTTTGGCAATCGATGTTTTATATTTTTAGTAAGTCAGCTTTTGCTAACAACATTTTTAATTGATACTTTTTCATGGAAGTCTCCATTTCATAATTAAAAAACCGACTGGGGAGGTTCTTAACTATAAAAAGCCACCGGGTCTGCAGCTCACCTTTGTGACAAGCCAAATGGTCGGGCAAAATTATATAGCGGCGGCTGCTGGAAAAACTGGTTTAAATGGAGCTGTTTTGGGATCTTGGATGTTCTTGTAAAATTGTTCAGAAATAAATGCACAGGCTCTAAGCTTTTTACCTAAACCAAACTGAAATGGGAAGAAAATTGAAGGTACATAAAACAGCGGGAGCTGCCTTACGTGTCTTTTTTTGACCTTTCTCTTAAGTTAAAGCACATGTAAAGTGCTTTGCTTTTGTTTCCAGAGTTACTGATTTAGAATAAGACTTTGTAAATGCCTCAGAAAGACCTGTCAGATCAGCCTGGTGCCGCTTTGCGCTTTCTTTTTTTCAGAAAAGCTGAAAGGATGGGACAGTACTTTTTAAATCGATTGGATTTCTTTTACTTTAGGTCTAATGGGAGCTTTCTTTCGTGTTCCTGCGTTGAGGAGACGCTGCGTGCCTCGGCTTGCCCTCTGTGTGCTTTATTCCATTACCCGTCAGCTTCGTTAGCTGGAAACAAACAGCCTTTGGATGCTGGCTCACTGGGGGGGGCTTCCAGAAAGCTCCTCGGAGAGAGGTTTTTGGATGCTGAGGGTAGAGCTGGGATTCAGGTTTTCCAGGGCAGGGGGTTTCTTTGAGGAATGGGAAGGGTTGGGTTAGTTCATCATTTTGGGGTGATTTGTGATCTATTTGCAGTGGTAAAATTCAGTGCTGTACCCGAGGTCTGATAAACCATCAAGAGAAGGAGCGTTAGGAGCGCCTGTTGCCAAACTGATCTGATGAGGCTGTCGTTGGTCTGTTGTAGGTTATTCTGCCCCCACTGCCCCCCCGGCTTACAGTCAGCCCGTCCAAGGGTACGGCACAGCCGCCTACGATACCAACACCGCCACGGTTACCACCACCCAGGCTTCCTACGCAGCACCCTCCGCTTACGGCACCCAGCCCGCCTACCCGACCTACGGCCAGCAGCCACCAGCCTCCGCCCCCCCGAGGTAACACCAGGGCTCCTCTCTCCCTCCCAGCCCAACTGGGAGCCACTGGTTTTCCTTACGTTTGTTTCTCTGCCTGTTGTGTTTGAGTTTTGCTCTCGCTGCCTCCGATTCCGTCGCGTTTCAGGGCTGGGGGAAGTGGTGTAGGTAGGTTCTGCACCAGCAGGGTGAGTCAACGCTGTTTCTGGGAGATGCAGAGAACAACCAAGCAGCAAAAAATGGGCTCTTGACTCACAACGTAGAACAGAAAAGGGACCAGTCTGAGCTGATGGTGAGTCACGGGGTCAGGCAGGATACAGCTACGTACTGCGACTTCTGGAGTGGGTGCACACGCTGAAAACAATTTCCTTTTTAAACCCCTCGCGTCTGGGCATTCTCAATGGTATATTTAGTTTAATTGTTCACTCAGGATATGAAGGTTTTCGAATACATAATGGAAACTTGTTGAGTAGTGGGTAAAAATTACTTTATTCGTTTACCTGATGTTTGTAGCAACCAGACCACTAAGGAAAGGCGGAGCCTGGCACAGCTCTGTCTGTGTCAGATTACCCTTTAAGTATGAATCCTGACATCACTTAGAATAATTTCTCCCAACTTGTACAACAAAAGTAGCTTAACTCTTTTTACTCCACTCTAATAAACACTTAGAAATTATAAACACTATGGGACAAATACAAAAGGAGGAGACATGAGAGTCAAATGCAAAGTGTTCTCTTTCTTTTCAGGCCTTGAGAGTTAATACTAAACCTAGAATCATCAAATAGTTTGGGTTGGAAAAGACCTTTAAAGGTCATCTAGTCCAACCCCCAGCATCCTTTCCCTTTCATCAGATAACGTGCGTGGGGCAATATCTGCTTGCACTGAATTCTGAACCAAACAATGGTGCATTTAACTGAACATTTCTGGTTGTTTTCGAGCTGATCATTTCCAAACATCGTATAAAACCAGGCTGAGAGAAGGGGCAGTGCTGCTCCCGCTCTCCTGGCCTTTTCACATCCTCCACTCCATTCTAGAGCCAAAATCTAAATCCCCCACCTTTGGTTGTGTAATGCAGAGGGTGAACAGAAGCTGTAACATCCGTGCTCCTTGTTCAAGACACTGCCTGGGCCTTTCCTGATGCCAGAGGAGTGTGTGAATACCCGGGTGCTAAAATATTTAGTGTTTAACGAGCACAATGTGGTGCCAGTTGGTGACTCCTCAGAAAAATGAGCAGCGAGTTGTGTTTGGAGGGGTGGATCTGAGCACTTTGGCTGCCACCAGAGGTGGGGGCTTTGCACCCATGTTTCTTTCTTGTTCCATACAGACCCCAGGATGGCAGCAAACCAGCAGAGACCAGCCAGCCACAATCCAGTACGACAGGCTACAGCCAGCCCAGCCTGGGCTACGGCCAGAGCAACTACAGTTACCCTCAGGTGCCTGCCAGCTACCCCCTGCAGCCGGTCACCGCGCCTCCCTCCTACCCACCCACCAGGTAACGCTCCCAACAGCCTCCTCCAACTGGTGCGAGAACTTCCCAGTTAGCTTGGGCAAAAGGGGGTTTCTCCAGGGATTTTAAACAAACGGATGTAAAAGGTGATTTGGTGTCCTGGGAGGAGGGAGGTGTGGTTCTTGTTGGAGTAGTTCTTCTTGTAGGGAAGATGGAGCTATCACAGATTGATATGGGGTTGGAAGAGACCTCTGGAGATCATGCAGTCCACCCCCCTGCAGGGTCACCCAGAGCAGGTTGGACAGGAATGTGTCCAGGGGAGTTTGGAATGTCTCCAGAGAAGGAGAACCCCACCACACCAGGTTGCTCCAAGCCCCCTTCAACCTGGCCTTGAACCCCTCCAGGGATGGGGCAGCCACAGCTTCTCGGGGCAACCTGGGCCAGGCTCTCACCACCCTCACAGCAAAGAAGCTCTTCCCCACATCTCAGCTCCATCTCCCCTCTTTCAGGGTCAAACCCTTCCCCCTCCTCCTTATGGCTACAGTTTTTCCTCATGTTGAGATGGATTTCCCCGTGTTCCAGTTTGTGCCCATTGCCCCTTCTCCTGTCTCTGGGCACCACTGAGAAGAGTCTGGTCCCATCCTCTTGCCACCCACCCTTTAGATATTGATCAGATATTTATAAGCTATGATTGAGTGTGTAAGTGTCTCTCTGCATACACGCCTGGAATAAAAGTCACAGGCAAAACAGTGACAAATGTTTTGGAGAAATTTCCTAGATATGGAGTGTGTTACAGTGACCTTTCTCTGCCTCCTTACACATGGCTTTGATGACAAGCTCCTCTCTTCCCTTCAGCTGCCTTTAACACACAGATAAGCATACACTTTTAAAGTGTCTGTTCTGAAATTCTCAAAGCCTGAGAAGTGTTTTCTTATCCATCAGCTGAAAATATTTCGGTGCCGAGGCAGAAAGGGAGGCTGTTACAGGCATTACACTGATTCTTGCCCTGGCTCTTCTGCCCCTCTCTAAGAGATGTGAATAAATTGTGAACGGTGGCGTGGATTCTGCTTTGAGCAGTCGACCAGGTTTGTCTCCTGCCACCAGACCAGCCTCTGGAGGATGACTCACCTTTTTAAACCGTTTACAACAGTACATATGGCTTCTAATTGCACTGCTTTCATGTGTCAGCCCCTTCTGCAGCCTCATGCGCGTCCCCAGGGAACTGGCTCATCTTTCCCATCCTTTTTTCTTCCAGCTACTCCTCCACGCAGCCAAGCAGTTACGATCAGAGCACTTACTCCCAGCAGAGCACCTACGGGCAACAGAGCACCTACGGGCAACAGACCAGCTATGGCCAGCAAAGCAGTTACGGGCAACAGCCCCCCCCGACCAGTTACCCACCCCCGACGGCATCCTACAGCCAGGCTCCCAGCCAGTACAGCCAGCAGAGCAGCAGCTACGGCCAGCAGAGTGAGTGTGCTTAGTGGAGACACCTGCCTGGGGAGGAAAGGGTCGATCTCCCGTGGCCTTGTGGGGTGGAGGGTCTCTGAAGGACGCTTGGCGTCATTTTGGGTCTAAACCTTGCAGCTGTGTTGAAGGGAGAAGGTACTGTAGCTGGGTTTTGCCCATTTTTGCTGGAAAATGGCTTGGCTGGTGCAGGGGTGAACCGTGATACTCCCCTCAGCGCGGCGAAGGTGAAAGGGGGGTGGTTGAAAAACCCACAGATACACCAAACGCCGTGGCTGGAACGGGCAGGACTTGGTGGAAACGGTTCTGTTTGGCCAGTTCTGCAGAGGTCAGAGTGGTAGGGCCTCCTGGCAGGTTTGGTTCTGCAGATGGAAAGAGGCACATCTCTCCTTAAATGAAGGCTGTTGCTGGGAGCGCTGTAGCAAACGGTTGTTATGGAATCGTAGCGTTGTCCTGGTTGGAAGGGACATTTCAGATCATCGAGTCCAACCCTTAACCCAGCACTGCCCAACCCACCACTGACCCATGTCCCTCAGCACCACGGCTGCCTGGCTTTTAAGTACCTCCAGGGATGTGGACTCCACCACGGCCCTGAGCAGCCTGTTCCAGCGTTCTTCACTCTTTCAGTGAAGAAATTTTTCCTAAAATCCATCCTAAACCTTCCCTGGTGCAACTTGAGGCCATTTCCTCGTGTCCCATCCCTTGTCACGATTATGTTCCGGTGCTGAGGGCAGGTAAAGAGGCTTAAAAAGAGGATAGGTGGCTTCGACCCACTCTGTAGCTCCCTGATATTTTTTGTTCTGAACTTCCTCAGGCTCATTCCGTCAGGACCATCCGAGCAGCATGAACGTGTACGGACAGGAATCCGGAGGCTTTTCAGGCCCAGGAGAAAACCGGAATATGAGCGGCCCCGATAACCGGGGCAGGGGAAGAGGGGGATATGATCGTGGAGGCATGAGCAGAGGTGGGCGGGGAGGAGGACGCGGTGGAATGGGGTAAGAGCAAATCTTTTCTCCTTTTATCTAATTCTGTTTTACCCCTAGGGTTTGAAATGCAAAGAAGGGACTGAAAGGTTGACATTCCCAACGGTACTTCCATGGAGAGAACATATCCTTAGCACCATTGCTTCTCATCCATGGAAATATTATCCTAGGGGAAATAGCAGCAGGATCTGATGATTTATTTTTTTTTCTGTCCTGCAGGTGGTTGGGCCCCCCGGGGAGGAGGGGGGGAATTAGGGGTATTGCTAAACCTGAAACTTTCAGCTCCCTTCGTGGTCACGCAGAGGTGAAAATCCTCTGCTGGGTTTAACAGTAACTCCGGATCGAACACACACAAACCTTCCGCCGGGTCCAGGAGTCACTCCCTGTGCCTCGGTAGTGGGGATCTTTGGGGAGCTCAGGTATGTACGAGGCAGAAACCTGGTGTCAAACCCCGTGTTACACCATCAGCCTCCTCACCTCGGTGGTAGCACGTGGATTTACGCCTCTAATTGTACGCCTGGGGCAGCTTGTTGCCGTCAAAGCCGTGCCTCTGAGTGGCCAGAACACTTAGAGCTTGGTTGGAGCGTGAAGAAAAGGCCCCGAGAAAGTCAAAAAGGGATCTTGTTGGTTCCCAGGACTGCTCCCCACCGGAGCTTTCAGGTGGTCTAAACCAGTTTGGCCATTTTAAGTGATGGCAAAATCTGGTTTGGTAAACCTCACGCCTTCAGGTCAGCAGCGTGTGTCTCCCTGTCTCTCATGTTTTGTTTTATTAGCGGCGAGGAAGGAGGATTAATCCCAAAGGCTCCTAAGAGAAGGGAAAAAAACCAACAAAAACCTAGCTTTGTGTGTGTTCCATCCCTTCCCACTGTCCTTCAGAGCTATGCAGAGTGTCCCGAGGTGATGTGGCGTGGGATGCCTGGTGCCCAGCCCCGCCGCTCGCCGGGGGCAGCCCAAAGTGCAGCTTCTCCTGGAGAGGCAACACCTTAAGGCGTTGCACAACCTGGTGGCAACCAGAGTTTGGCAAACGATGGTCCTGTTCTGCATAGCTCTGTCGAAATGAATGGAAGTGGCCTGAAATCTTTATTGGAGAAATCCAACGTATGGAAGTAGAAGCAAAAAGCTTGCGTTGGAACACGACTGGTTTGAATTGGCTGGAGTGGAACAAGAGTTCCGCGCTTCTGCATAAAGATTTCACCCACGATGTATTTATCTCTAATGGTTTAAAGTAGATGCAGGCACTTGAAATGTCTATCATCACATCTTCAAATTTCTAGCCCCGTGGGAGCTTCTCATGCAAAAAAAAAAAAAAAAAAAAAATTTGTGCCCGTCTGTGATTTTTTTTGCACCCTAAATCCGACCTTAAATTGTGTAACGTAGCGATTTCCACCCGATAAAGCTTTACAAAGGGTCCCCTGCTCTATGGAAAGGTGGCCTCCCCACCAACCCCCCCGGGGGCAGGTAGGGGAACTCGACCCTTCTTAATCATGCTGTGGTGATGGATTTCAGTGTCTCCGGCAGGTAAGGAGCTGGATGTTATTAACGTGCCCCTTTTTTTTTTCATTGACTCAATTATTTTATATTTTCATTGGCTGTTAAACATGGAAACTTTTTAACATGCTTTGTCGCATTTATATGCTACAGGTTACAAAGTGAGAGCCTTGTATACACTTCAATACTTAAAAAGTACCCGTACTCAGTACTCAGCCGGCAGCATAATGAAAAGTGGGACTAGACACGGTGTCCATATGGAGAGGAAAAAATATACATAGAATATTTTTATACCAAATGTATTCATTGTATAAATGGAATCCTTCTGTAACTTTGGTAACTGCATACTTGTTGTTTGGTAATAAAACCAGAGGAGGTATAATACTTTAGAATTGTGTAACGTTAAAAAAAAAAAAAAGTGTAAACGTATATGTTTAAAAAAAAAGAGAGAAGTTAAATGGTGTGTACTTTAAGAAAAGGAGGCGAAGCTGCATGCAACAGCTTGAAACTGTGTATTGATGACTTCTTTTTTTCCCCCCGGTATTAGAAGTGCAATACTGGCTAGAAAATAAGCGGTGCTCTCCCTCCTCTGCCCCTCGCCTTCCAAACCCCTTTTTGAACTCGCCCAAAAAGAGCGAGAAACCTCAAAATCGTCCCTGGTTTTTTTGTTGGTTGGGGTTTTTTTTTGGTTTTTTGTTTTTTTTTTTTTCCGGGTGGCGTTTTTCCCCCGATTAAGCAGCGCTTTCGGAGCTGAAGGCTTCGGCCCCGGCCGTCGGTAGCCACCGGCACGTGCCACGCTCTGTCGTTCTCTGTGTCCACAAAGCTGCACCCCAGGCCTTGGAGCCCCCGCTGTATATTCTGTAAATTCTCCCTCCGCAGAGACCTGTTCGATTCAGTAGCGACCTGAATGTATGGCTTTTATACCGAGGTTTTATTATTATTATTATTATTATTATTTTATTTCTTTTTTTTTAGCAGCAATGTCAATCTGAACTGTGTTGTAGGTATCGCGTGTGGTTGTCTCCTCCCTCTTCCCAACAGTT
>JAHREE010150727.1:0-52297 GCA_033628505.1 Tringa tobata
AGCACATGAAATAGAGATCATAAAAAGGGACTTTTCACTCGTCATATCTAAATTCATGATGAATTCATGATGAAGCATGAAGATTCATCATGTACATATTTTTCAATCACAAGTTGGTAACAGTACCTTACTGCTTTTAAAAAATTTAAAAAAAGCTTAATAGCACCTAAAGGCCACAAGTGAGAGTGAGTCCACCTTGTCTGTTTGCCCATGCTCACCAACAGTGAGTTTCTTCATCAACCTGAGTGTGTGTGTGCACACACATTTCTAAGAAGGTTCAAAATTCAAAGCACGTACTCAAGATTAGCTCTGCTGCCTTCTCCTATGCGGGTGCTCATCTATGCCAACCAGTTGTTACATTCATAATTATTACATTCATAAAGACTATGTTTTTAATTCAAAGGAACAAACATGTATGAGAAAATAATCAATATCTTATAGTCTACTCCTCTGCTGCAATGTGGGGAACAAATAAATTGACTTACTATTGGGAAGACTTACTAGTTTAATTCAGATTTCTGAGAGACAGCAATTAAAAGCTAAACTTCTCTTAATTTCTTAATATTTAAAATATATAAACAATCAACATTTACCTGTTCCTATCAACACAGAAACACATTTTTTTTGTTTTAATCTGACATAGTTAACATGAGAATTCCTAAATGCACTATATCCTTCTGTAAGATGTAAGCCATTTGGATGCAGAATTTGGGTATATAGTGAATATGTAATTCATGTTTACAAATAAATGCAACACAAATCTCTGTTATCTATGCGGAAATCAAGATCTACTTAGGCATGCAACATGTAAACTGATGAACAGTGACATGCAGCTCCTATTGTCACTTCTTAGGACCTTTGTACAGTTCTGACATTAAAAGCAGCAGGTGCAGGAAAAAAGCAGAGAAGTAATTAGCATAAAATTATATTACATTATGCCATCACCCAACAGGTGTACTAGCAGGTGATCTTTGTAATTATAATGCACTCCAATATTTTCAAGGCTATTATTCTTTCTACATAATAACCTGTGAATACAAACCATTTTTTACCTCATTGCACAAGGGCTAATAGCCACAGCACAGTAATTGGAACATCCAATATTAATTCTCTGAATGCTCTTCTTTGTTGTATACTTTTGGAAAGAAATCAAATGTAGGAAGATTAAGGTAAGCACCTACGTTAATATAGTTAGACCCTTAAACTAATCCATCTGATTATTTTTTTTTGCAGTGGGGCTGAGAACCTCCAGCTCCTATTGTATCCAGTTCATAGCCAAGAATTTATTACTGCCTCTGGGAGAAAATAAAGATGGAATGAAGGAAAAAGGAAGTTGAGCCAGAAGTGCTGGTTTAACTTTATCCCGATGCTCTGAGGTGTTATTTAAGTCCAAATAGTTTTATAAATATTCTTCAAGAAGACCAAACATTTCAAGAACTAAAAGAAAATGCTGTAAGCTGCAATGGCAATAATACCATCTTTAACAACAACTTATTTTCCTCAAGGAAAATAGCTGGAAGTCCTTCAACCTATGGAACTAACTCATAGCTGAATTTCACAGGGGATTCAAACTGTAAAATGTTGGGATACCATAAAAGATATAAAAATTTTTATATCTGATAAATGAGTAAGTATAAAGTCATTCACTTACAAAATTTTGCATTTAAGGAAACAAAAAAACCAAAACCCAGAGGTTTTTAGAGGTTTGTTTTAGAAAATGAACAATTTAAATGACAATCATCTACATGAAAACCCAGTTTATAACTATACTACTATATTAGCTTCATTTCATTATTATCTAACCCGTTCCTTTACAGCCATTGCGTCTATCATCTATGCCACCTTTGACTGAAGCCATACATAGAGTTGATGAGAACTCAACACACCAGTAGGTGTCAAAACGTTCATGAAGCCTCCAAAAGTGAATTAGCCGCTGCCAGAACAGAAAACAAATCTATTTTAATGCCAAAATTAGGTTACTTATTGTACACCAAGCACAAAAGTAGCAATTTGCGTAGCCACGACGAGAGAGGAAATTAACCGCATGGGCTGCAAACAATACAGATTTTTTCCAGCAAGATTCCTGTATCCATCTACACAGAAAAATGAACCTAAATTTGCCTTCTGGTTGGTGTTATTCTATTATAGGAATAGATATTTCTGATTCTTCAAAGTGTGACTCCTCTGACCTCCTCCAGTCAAGTCCCTCTTAGTATGTTTGTCTTTTTCGTTATCTGTCCCCAATCCAGCCTTCTTCATTCACCCACACCATATTGTCCCCCTGTTGCTGGAACAACTTGTTCCTAAGACTATTGTTCAGCTGTGGATCATAAAGGCAATTAGGTCTGAGATCTACTTAATTCAGTGCCTGACTTCTACCTGATGAGCATCGTGTCACAGGAGCTTTGACAGAGCTTAAGAATGGGGTCCAACAGCTTATTTGTATGTGCATTTGAAATATCCACAGCAGTATTGTAGCTAACCTTTTCTGGTTAGCTGGGAAACGTAAAAGAAAATTCCCCCAAACCACTGCTGCAGTCCCTGATAAAAAATGAGAAAAAAAAAAAAGCCATCTTCAGATTACATCTGATCTTTGCTGCATCCACTGCCTAAGAATAGAGCAACGTTCTGCTTAAACACAGTCTAAGTACTCTCCTCATTTTATTAAAAAGAATACCTCTCTACCACATGAACATACTTTCTCCAACTCCTTTAAATTCTCAGCCCATGTTTATTCTCTGCAGTGGTCCTTCATTTCTTCCTCCTCTTTTTCTACTCAAGGATTTTCTATTCCATTTTTCCCCCTAGTCTAAGTTCTCCCTACCTATTATCCACCTCCTCCCCTTCTTAATCCATTAGCCACAGAAATGTGTCGACCTCCCTACCCAAACCTGTTTCTCCCTTTACATTTGATGTGTTTTCTGCTTTCCATGTCCTTCTGACAGGTGTAGCTTAAATCCTGTTTTTATTCCAGTCAGGTCGTTTCTTTCTCATGACCATCATTCCAGAAAGGGGTGGCATTAGGAATGTTCCTTCCTTTCAGGCCAAAGGGTGTGATGATGCAGAAACCCCTGCTTGTACAAAAACCTTCTCACCATGCATGCAATTCTGAGGTTTTATCTACAGAAATCTAATAGACTTAACTCACTAATTACTAATTGTAGGTATCTGAACATTTTAATGTGGCTTTATTTGCATCGAGAAAGGAGATGAGCTAACAGATTTGTCAGGAATATATCAAGTGTAGGCAAGTATCAGCTATAATACCATAATAGGTCTTGTAGATGGGGCAGCAACACAAACAATGTAACTTCAGTTTATTAAGGCTTTGAACGCTTTCTTGACAGTTTCATTAAGGAGTTAGGAGATCACGATATAGTTACAAATCAAAGAAACTGTGAAATAGGTGCAAAACTAGCATGGAAATGGTACTCCTGGAGTGGGTATCACTGTCAAACTGGAAATGCAAAGCAAAGAGGATTCCTCGTTTTAGGATTTATATGCTGAAATATAGGATGCAGGTAGCAAAGCTGAGGTAGATTGTTTATAAGAAGCTAGAGAGTAATATTAGAATTCAAGATCATCCCAACAACTCGGAGAAATGATCTGAAAAGAAATAGGGTGCAATTCAATGCAGACACGATTAAGGCTCTGTGTTGAGCACAAATGCAAGCAGGAGGTGAATGACAGTGCAGTACTGCTGCAGAAAAGAGTTTTGAGATATGGGAGGCATTGTGGACCGTAAGTCAACGACGTACTACAGCACATAAACAAAATCACCTGTAAGACTAGGGAAATAATGCTTCCACTCCATCTGACGCTGGTAAAGCCCCCACTAAAATACTGTGCTCAAGTTTGGGCACTACGTTTTTAAGAAACAGGCAGACCAGATGGAGAGAAGGCAGAGGACAGCAGAAGGAATAGTCAGACATCTAGAAAACATGGTCTAAAGAGAAAGCTTAAATTATCTCAGTTTTGCATAGGGAAAAATAAAATAAAGGGGAGATATAGTCAAACAAATACATGGAAGGTGCAGAAGCACTTCATGTCCATGGGAATAGGGTAGTAAGTCACAGACTGGAAGTAAAAAAAGGGACATTTAGGCAAGACATGAGGAGCAACTTGCTCATGGTACAGATAGACACTTCAGAGTGCCTGGAGAGGCTATTAAATGATCAAATTTTAGAGAAAACACAGACGCACATTTGTCAGAAGTGATTTAAACCCAACTGAGCCTGATCTTTGGAAGAGGAGCAGTCTAGATGAGATCCTCCCAAAATTCCTTCCAATTCTGTTTTCTAAGGCTTCTCTCTGACCTTATGCACTGGATCAGTAAATAATATAGAGCAACTATTACATAGATCACTGGGATGGCAGATAACAGTAGAAGCGAATGATGTATTGTAGCTATTAACGGCGCACGTATACACTAATGTAAGGCTTTAGGTCAGTGCTTTGTATTGACAGTCCCAGCATGAAACAGCAGCATCAGCTGTTTGGAAAAACCTGTTACGCTTCGAAAAAGCCCAGAAATTCTTATATGAAATATAGTCATTATGTAAAAATGTTGAAAAAAATCAGTTACTTCCTGTCTTTGCATCAAATAGTCAAGGATCAAACAGATATGCCAGTCTTTGGCTGAAGGAAGAACAGGACATTCCTAATAGGAAGACCACAACATTTAGAATAAGATTATACTACAGAGCACAGTAACTCCAACCAAAGAAACTGTAAAGCATCACCTTTGAGGCTTCAACCTTTCATATTAATCTAAAAAAGTCAATACTATACAGGCCCTTCTGACTTCAGCATGGATCTCCACGGGCAGAAAGTTGCGTCTACATAGACAAAGCAGGATTGTGGGATTAACATATTAAGTGTCCTTTGCGTGGGTCTCAGCAGAGAAAACTCCAATTGTAACCTGTCTTTGCAAGTCAGTGCAATTAAAAAAAAAAGAAAAAAAAAGGGAAAAAGGCAACTGAAAGAAAAAACACCTGTAAGATACAAAGAAATTTATCAATGAAAAAACATACAGTGTTTTAGCCAGATGAGACCCGTTCATGCTGAGCCAAACTTCTACACTGAAGCTACAAAATTCCACAGCTACAGAAATGATATTCTGCTCTCCTATTTTGAGTTTGTGTGTATACACATACATAGGTACGTATACGTATGTATATATCTGCATGCTACGGCCTGTTAGTGTCACCCAGCCTATGAAATTCTTTAGACAGCTTTCGCTCATAAATCTAGCAGGCACTTTTTCTTTCAGTAGAACAAATCCTCAATCTAGTTTCAAGGAGTTGTAAAAGACAGCTCCTGTGATTCACCCCCTCCCCTCAACAGAAGCACTGCTCGTTAATCCGGCAGGAAATAACATTTGCCAGGATTGACAGCTGTGGATTTGTATTCAATTCCCAAATTAAAAATCAATGGCAGGGCCTAGCTCAATGGAGATGTCAAGCGAAATGAAGAAAATAAAAAACCTGCTGCTTTCTCCATAAAATAGAAATATACATACATTTTGGATAACAATACTAAAAGCTGGGAAGGAGATATAATGGGATTAAAGCTGTGTGCAAAGTTTCTCCTGAGGTGGTTTTTTTTTTGTGGATTTTTTTGTGTTTTTTTTTCCCCTCCAAAATCTCACATTTTGTATTTTCCCTCTTACATATTAAGTTTTCCTTTTACTCCTAATATATGTTTTAAAACCTCTTAAATCTATTTCAGTAACTATTTAAAACCCTGCAAAAAATATAATGTAGAAATTTTCACAGTCAAATCAGCAAGATCTCCATATATAACATTTATTACTGTCCAATGCAAAGAAGGCTTAATTACAGCCCAAATATTACGAAGAGATCTAATGGCTTCTGCAAAATTGTATTAATAGTAAAGCAGATTCCACCTTGGGCAGCTTCTATTGCTAATCAGAATAATAAGAATCAGAAATGGAAAACATCTGACACAGGAAAGACCAGCTGTTTTCTAGTGCTGTAACAAACTGCTCTGAAGAGCCCAATGCAACTTTTTTCAGTTCTAACAGTCTTTGGAATAAATCGCAATAGTGTCAATCTTACTGTGAATTCAATCCCATAATTATAATTCCTTAAGTCTCTATAAATACGCCTCTCACTTGCTGAAAATTACACCTTTCATATACTTTCAGATGTCCATGTTCCTCCAACACACTGCTTAAATGTGGGAATAGGGAACATTAATTTACATTCAAGCCACTTCAGCAATCTGTGAAACGATAAAATACAAAGTGCTTTGACTTACTGCCATTTACCTGTAAGAAGTGATCTTCCTTAGGTCTGATACAGGAACACGATAGCCACACTCCTCTAAGATCTCCCCACATGCAATTTCTTCTAAAGAAAGGCCTGGTTTGTCTACGATGCCAGCACAGAGTTCATAGGTCACTCCTACGGCAGCAGGCAAGGGATCCTCTAGACGGGAAAAGCTCTCCTTGTCCTGGTTCTGAAGGACTTGAGGATGATGTCTTTCTACTTCACACATGTAAACAGCTTTACAAAAAAAAACCCAAACCAAAACAAAAACAAAACAAAAAGAAACAGTTGGGAGGGATGTTAGTTATGTTAAATAGAAAAAAAGATGGTACACAAATTTTGCCTGGAAATTTATAACCATCAGAGTACTTGAGAGTAACAAGGAATTCAGTTGTATTATCTGTTAAAATTATGCACAGTGAAATTGAAATTTTAGAAAACAAAAGTTCTCTTGCCATTTCTGTAGAATTATTCTTTAAACTCTATTTGTGCTTACATCAGTTGGAACGAATTCATGCGTACCTTAAAATAAATAAGAATAAAAAAAGGAAGCTAGTTCATCCAAGAAGTGTCATACAGCTTCCATTTGTTGAGCAATGTGGATATCAGGATTTAATTTAAACTATGCAGTTATCTTGCAAAAAAGTTGGGTTGCACATTATGTACCATGTGCACAATGATGAGTCTTTCAGCCTGTCAACTCAGCTGTTATTTAGAAAGGGTATGAAAAGCATGTATGTTTGTTTGAAAAAAAAAAAAAATCCTCTTTTGAACATATAGTTCTTTGCACAGATTCCTGTGTGGAGTCTGAAAAAGACTTCTTGAATTAATCTACAAACAGCTGCCACTGTAATGCACTCCTAAAGAAAGTGCAAATGCCAGATTTTAGTCCTTATTTAAGCAAAACCTCTCACTAATGTCAACAGCAATTTTGCCTGAGTGAGAACTGCAGGACTGGATGTTAATACACAAAGAATCACTACTGACAATTCCAGGTCATTTTAACTTTAATTTATAGGTATAATCCCACCTGTTTCTTCTCTGAAATTTCCTCGTGTCTATCACTTTGCTTTTCATGAAAGGTTACGATGAGGGTATTATAAAACACCCTTAATAAAACTAACTAAAATTTGAATTTTTTTTTTTTATTCCATTACAATATTTTTACCTGTATATTTGTATACGCATAATGGTTTTCAAATAAGCTTATCTTTTGTTTCCCATTCTAAATCTAACTAGTATATAAAAGAGGTCAGGTTTGATGGACAACTTTTTGTTCTTCCAGTTGGTGTATTTAGCTTATTATTTCTTAAAACTGCGATGTACAACAAGGTCTCTACAGAAATGTTGTCACATAAAAGTAAAGCATCACAGTGACTTCTCAAGAGCTTGGTCTCTGGGGAAGAATCTATACCCTAGAAGTTTGTGCCTAGGCTCCTTCTACAACGCTTCTTGCCTCAGAAGTAGAGTACTGAGTACAAGATCAGCACCTCAAAGGGAGATGTCTAGAGCAGCCTAAAAAGAAAGAGGAAATGCAGAAGTTTGCCCCAAAATTAATCTTTCTCCAAAACTTAAAACTTTCAAAGCTGTTTGCAGTAGATACCTTTAGGCCTTTGAGATTCAAACAGTTAAGGAAAGGAGCTCAGTTTTCTTTTTAAAATGCAGCAAGAAGGCAGGAAAACAAAAAAAAGAAAACTATTCCAGGCAGAGTCTGAAGGACAGATCTTTGAAGGGTGTCTATTGTCATTATTCCAAAAACTTCTAAAAGCTATGACAATTATCACAAATGACAACTACCTCCAGGATCTCTCTGAGACGAGCCAAATACTCTTAAGATTGTATTGCTTTTTCAGTATTGACTTATCCATATCAGTTAACACAAAAGGGAACAATGCACACATCCCAGGAATGGACTTGGACACCAAAACAAGATAAAGGTAAGACTGTGGGTACAGAAATATGAAATTGTGATTAAAGTAACTCTCTGTTACAAGCCTCTTGAATCCCTGAAACCCATCCTGTCATTCCAGCAGGCACCTGCTGTTCTCCTTCTCCCTCAGCACAACTGGGCTTCACGTAGATCAAACCTAAATTCCCAAAAGGACCCAATCCAGGAATCCTCTTCAGAGCAAAGCCAACACTCAAAGGACACTAACAGCTTTTCTCTGCAGATAAGGCAGAAGAAAGGAAGCGGTACCAGCCACTTCTGTAAGAGGCCAAAAATTAGAGCATCCACCGAGGAATCACTGTATGAATTCATTATAAGTAGGCTCAGAAAGGTTCAAACCTGCCAGCTAATATCAGGGAACAGGGCAGCCCCCCATACCTCTCCTGAAGGGGCAAAACCGCACGGACAAGAGATGCCCCAGAGGAGGTAACATATCCGATGGAAAAGCAGTTTGTGCTAGGGCACACTCTTTGAAGGGAAACCTGTGACTCCCCTCTTCCTCGCTGCAGGTTGTCAGCTTATTGCAAATTCATAATGAGTTTGAAGAGCAGAAACTAGAAGCAAGAACTCAGCCCCCAGCAGAGTCACCCACCCATTAGTCCCGTGTCTGGTTGCTCTCTTGTTTTCTGGTGGCTTACGCTCCTTTGGTCAGAAACTGCCACTTCATCATCATCACCTCCATCAGTCTTCTCCATCATCAGATGGACACATGCAATGAGCAGCAGCACAGTGCAGACTCAAACAATCATCTACTGCTCATTAAACATCTTGACTGATTACCCCAGAGCCACTCAGCTGTAAGAAGTTTCAGAGTGGAAACTCATTGATGTTCTTGCCTTCCTTTCTACAGAACTGGGACAAAGGAAAGATGTCTCTACCAAACTGGTCAAATCAGAACATAACATTATTTAGAGCAGTCTTTTTAGATGACTCATATAAAAAGGGACTTGTTTGCTATCCCTAAGGAGAAGAAAATAACAACACGGACTGAGAGGTTAGTGGGGTTCAGTGCTAGCTTTTCTTTAAGCTTCCAATTTCTCTTTGATTTTTGTACCTCCTGAAACAGAATATGGCTTATGATTCAAACCTTTGACACTATTTTAAGTCAATGCAAAAATAAACTCCACAATCCATCAAAAGGTCATTACACTTACAGTGAAAAACATGTTCATAGATACTGACCCTAGCCTTTCCCAGGAGCCTATTATTTTATTATATTTGAAAATGCATGGTCAACTGACTACCAAAATGAGCACTGCCCAAAACCTTGGCCCATCAGCCATGGGTAAGTAGCTATTATGAAAACTACTGAGATGTACGTGTAACTTTTTTCTCTCTGCTCTTTCCAAATGATTCATTCAAGATGACCTAGGTCCAC
The DNA here is from genome assembly GCA_033628505.1 of Tringa tobata. Classification (NCBI taxonomy): domain Eukaryota; kingdom Metazoa; phylum Chordata; class Aves; order Charadriiformes; family Scolopacidae; genus Tringa; species Tringa tobata. The sequence goes on from JAHREE010150727.1 coordinate 9,620, forward strand.
AGTACACTGAAAAATATGGTCCCGTCTTCCTCACCCTTGTTGTGTGCTCTGGTACCCATCAAGCCATCATGAACTCTTTCAGGCCAGCCAGATAAGCTGGCTAATCCTCAACGTTATCAGTCTGCAGCCGTGTAAGACCTCTGATGTGGCTGCATAAGGGCTGGTGCTGCCAAAGGGAATGGGGTAGGAATGCACACCCAGGGAGGGAAGACTGCACAGACTTCAGTGGGAAAACCCATCCAGGACACGGCACCCTAAGAAAGGGCAAACATGTATGTCAACCAGCACAGGCGCAGGGGACGTGCCTGGTGAGACGAGCTACCTGGTGGCACCCCGTTAGGAGCAAGCAATGAGAAAAATCTTGGCCTTAATCTTTGTGGAACAGGCACTAAGGCAGACAATAATCACAAAATGGAAATACAACGATGGGAGTGATGATAGGGCATGGTTACAATCACCAAACTCCTATGGGATGTCTGACTGACCACTGTCCCTAAGGCCAGGTTTCTGAGCAGCTCCAGCCTCTGGAACTCAGAGGCCTCTGTCCTTTGAGGCAGATTTTACACTTCCACAGGGATGACATAATATGTTGCTGTTCAATCCATACATATGCACATATATGAAGGCTTCTGCCTAAGATTGCCTCGAATAGAGCAACAACTATATGAGCCATCTTATTGGGCTGGCAAATAAAAGACACTGGATTATAGATAAACAAGTAAACAAACTCTTTTTCTTTGTAACAGTCAATATAGTGCTTCATGAGAAGTATGCACTGCCAGTGTAGCAGTGCTGTACAACACTGAAGGGCCTTTCAATCACTGTCTGTAAGAAACGACAGCATGACACTACCCTAGAAAGTTTCCTATAAACTCTACCACGAACAGTCTTGAAACGGTCTCTTAGCAACAGTCAGTGAGATATCTTGTGGTTGGTTTTTTTTTTAATTAACATGCAGAGACTATGCATTTACCTTTTAACTTCTAAAAGGTAAATATTGATTTGAATTAAAATAACTGACACAAAAACTCAGAAAAAATTAGCATATTAACCTAAACTCATAATAATCACCAGTGAAGCTGTCCGTGTATGATGAAAAAGCATACAGTCCTGAATGTCCCTCATTTTAAATTCCCAAGTATACAATGCACAGTAACACTTAAAAAAAAAAAGAAGGAATATTTAAGTTAAAAAAAGAAAAGAATATCGTGCTTCTGGACAGAAAAGCTGCCTACTAAATAGTAGGTAGGTCAAGAAGGAAATTGAAATAAAAGCAATCTATTGCATCATCATTGCAGAGCTGTTTGTAATTTCATCCAAAAGAGGACAATGACTAGCCCAAAAGGAGAATGTAAGGCTACCCTGATCATTCGTTTCATCTGTAATGGAAATTTCCCTGGTTAGAAATTCTGACCAACTGAAAAGGGTGGGCTATCATACAAAGAAACAGAATATAGAACAAAGATTTTATCACCACAGATGCACCAACTTTTAACTGCTAAACCCTTAAAAGCTTGTTTCACTAGAGAGCAAAAGTAAATCTAAAAAAAGAGGATTACCTGGGCGGAACTGCTTCACCACAACAAAGCACTGCCGAGAAGTATTGAAGATCAGGATTGACACACTGAAGAAGAAGATAAAAAAAAGAAAGATCAATGCTATATGAAAGAGTAATGCAAAAGTATTAAACTTACAGCTTCAGAATTTAGTTTTAACTACATAAATACATAGAAGATTTATTACTAAAGCCACAATGCAGAGGGATAGATAATGGGGTTGCGTTCGCAAAGCCCATGAGAATTTACCCAAAATTAAGTCACTTTTGTCTCCTGCTGTGCAGACTAAGCCACCAATCAATTCCTTGTCTCCAACAGAAAAAAAGAAAAAAGTCAAACTCTAGATACTAAATAGTTATAACAAGAAAAAAAATCTTTAAAAATAAAAACATTTTCTTCCCTTGTATCTGTCTCAGATTAGGATAGTCTAACTCTTAGGCACAGTCTAGTTTCACTCAGAGCCAGAGACTTCTGTATAAACACAGAGCATCTCCTGTGGCCAAGCCTGGGCCTTAAAACAGACACCATCCAACTCCCAATTTTCTGCAAATTTTAACCAGAAGTAGTTTTAACTGCTACCACATTCAGTGGTTTAAAAGTCACATTTTAATCCTTCCCCCATCCTGTTTGGTTGTTTGAAGTAAATGTCATAGGGAAACCTGACAAGCTGAGTATTTGGAGATGCTCTAAAAGTGTGGAGTACTGATATTCTCTGCTTACTGAAATTACTCTCAGATTTTACTAATTAAAAACAAGGTAGACAAAGTCTCTCTCCTTAGTTGGCAGCCCATTAAAACCTGCAAAAACAAGTGTATATTTTGCTTATTACCATGGTAGCATTCTCTCATTTGTTATGCCTCACTGTGTGCAACTGGGGAGTTAATTCACTATTCTATGAATTCTACAATAGATTAGACTAACAATAGCATATTTGCAGACTTGAGTCAAAATTTCAACTTTCCTTGTAAAAGAGCTGTATATTTATTTTTACTTTCTGATTTAATAATTAAGTCTCAAGCTGCCAGGGCAACTGCTATTTGACGATTATTAAAAATAATGTTAATGTTTGTTATAATAATATATAAAAAGCAAAACAGAAGGGAGGAGTCCAGATGTTAACATGTATATTCATGGTTGCTATTCTCAAAGCCTCATAATGTGTATTGATGGCTTCCTGCCCCAGGAGATGTCATTTACAGGCAATTTTAAAGCAAAGGGGTTTAGCCCTCTGGGAGGCTGGAGGAGAACATTCACTCTGTCTACTGGCATGGGGGTTCTTTCAGACCTACCACCAGAATATCTGGGAGTTACATTGTAGGTTGCTAGAAGGCACGAAGTTAAACCACAGCCTACAATGTTCTCAAGTTTACTCAAGTGTTATTTTTTGGTCTTTTTGGTGGTTTTTTTTTTTCCCCCTTTCGTATGACTGTTCCTATCCCCAAATTGGTACTGTTTGAGGGTAGATATTGCACTAAACAAAAGGGGAAAAGGAATTACTGCTACTGAACCCTTGGGTTTTGACCGTGGGTCTAAGGATGTGCACTGCCTGAAATGGGAGGCAGCAGCAGTTTGAAGCTGAGGTTAAAGAGAAGAACCTTCCTGAAGCATACGGTTGCCCTTTACCTTTCTTTACACCCACCACCCCAGGCTCAATCTTTCGCTTGGCTTCCCTTCTTCAGCACGTCTCATTAAAAAACTCATACCAACTCATTAAAAATGGCTCAGCTATTAGACATTATTTTTTCCTAAGAGTCAATCACTTGAGATTTTTATGGAACAGATGGGAAAATTAAAAACAATCTGTCAGAATTAAGGAACAAGATCAAATTAAGCTGGAAAGGAGTAGCACCAAGTTATTACAATTGTCTGCTTCTCACACCATCTTGAGATGAGAGGGTACAGAAATGGCACAAATCTGTAGAACTTTCTATTTAATTACTTCTAATTTTCTGAGTGACAAACCATTTTGAACATAAATTTACATTTTTTAACAAACCACAACACACAAGTTCTAATATTTCTTGTCAGAGCTGGAGAGTCATGGAGGAGAAAGTTCAGATTCACACCTTCTTAGGAGGAGTATGACATGACGAACGACGTTTGGTTCTTTCTTATTTCAAAAGAAACAATATAAAATTAAATATTTCCACAGGTTAGTAGGTTTATAACTTCTGAAAAAAACATTTGAAGCTTCATTCGGGATAGTTATTGGGCTATTATAGAAAGTTTGGGCAAGACTGTTCCAAGTGGAGGATCCCTCAAGCCACGGCTTTCAACGCTTTATTACTGCAATGACACAGATACGTGGGTTCAGCTGTTTGGTCTGGCCTATATGATAAGGCAAGTATTTATTTCCTGGAGTTTTAAATTATTGTACAAAGAGCTCACTACAAAATTATTTCAAGATTACTAGTTTTCCAGATAATAACAGGCTACCAAAAAGGACTCCTACAAAAGCAGGGTTGCAAATACATTTTTCAGTGGTTTATCACAGGATATTACAAGGGCAATGATGTTCGAAGGCAATTCCCTTTAAAATATTGTAACCAGTCTTATTTTAGAATATTATATATGCACCTATCAGCTTTAAAGTGATCAATAAAGAGTAAACTTATAAAATAAAAATCTTAAAACAGTCATAACGACTTTTGAGAACATCTCCACGAATAAAACATACAAAAGATAAACAAAGCTCAAGGTGTACATTATCACAAATCAGACATAAAAGAAAAAAAAAATAAAGCCCAGCCAAATTTCCTAAAAAAGGCAGGAATCCTAGATAAGAATTTAATCTGAAATGGACAGCAAAGGTTCTAACTTGGCAACAGGCTTCATATGCCCGTGTCCCAAAGACACAAGTGGCACAAGGGGGTCCACAAGACCGCTTTTTTTTGTTATTTTTTACAAAGAAAAAGAATATTCAGATGTAAAAGGATCACGATGGATCCAAAGCTTGCCTCCTGACCTTAAAAACAAGCTATAACATGTCTGTACAAGTAGAACACTGTCTTATCTTAAACCTGCCAACCCTTTCATTTTGGGTGGCAGATTATCCCTTTTTACCATATTTCACATGTGTAAATCTTTGCTGGCTGTTCCTGCAGCAGCTGACTCTCTGGGAAATCGCTGATGTAAAAGGAGAGGTCATTAACCCAAATGCAATGCCACCGGGCCACAGACGTGCACCGGGGACTCGCCGAGCACCCAACGCAACTGTCACACGCGTGCGTCACATTCGGTGCTTGCCACTACCAGTGGACACGCCAACTCTGTAGGCAAGAGGTGGCTAAGAAGCAAACTCTTCAAAATGTGCTCTACGTGTCATTTAGGAGCTTCATCGATCACCTCGGATCAATGAAGGAGACTTGGTTCTTCTGCACCGCGTCTGTTGGTGGCTGCTTTAGGGACTACAGCCAAACAGAAAGACACCGAGTTAAGAGATGACACAGGTTTGTACAGTCTTCGCTGCTGAAGACCACAGCCTTGGGTTCACCTCGTTTTCTCACTGCAGTAGCTCCTGCTCACTTTATACGTACAATAAATCCCTACTGCAATTACAGGAGACCTTCTCCTGAACAATGCATGCATATAAATAGGTTACTGTGCAATAATGTAGGATACTGTTCTTTCTATACATATAGGAACAACTAGGGTAGCCTTAAAATATTTTAAGAAATATAAGTACCTAAAATGTCAGCAAGACATATCTACAAAGACCAGCTAACCTGTATTTGAGCTTTTATTGTGCTCAAGTTTGCAGTTGAAGTGTGCCTGGTCTTGGTATTTAACACAATGTTTTCTTAAAGGGACTCCAACTATTCAGTCAAGGATCTAACATAGCAGTTAACCATTTAAACATCAAAGAAAACCCTGACTGAAATTTGTGGGTATTAGGGTTCTCTAATGCATATTAAGCTTCCCTAAAACAGCCAAGTCAATGCACAGAAATTACACACAGCTGACCCACGGACAACACAGAACCTTGATTCCTCCCCCACCTTTAAGACTCTCATTGAAAGAGAAGATATTCACCTGAATACAACCTTTATAGATGAAAATGTCTCCACTGTGTGCTGTTGGTCCTAGAAAATTGTTTCCAATTTCTTTCCTTCCCTTAACATAATACGGCTCTGTATTTATGGATCTCATGGTAACCGATGCTTTATGAATTCTGGCAGAGCAGAGATTTCTACAGAAATATTACCACAACTTCACACAGCCCAACCTGTGAAAGGAAGGTGATGTTCCTAGGAGTTACGAGGTAGTGGACAGATGAAAACTGACACCCTGTTAAAAACGTGCACACACATATGGAGGGACGGAAAGTTAATTCATTTGAAATATAACCTCGTAATTAAGAACAGCAAATGAGCTTTGCCAAAGCTACAAGAACACGTATGTACTTCTAGAGCTCCAATACTTGAAGGGAGGTTTTGAGGGGTGGGGGTTAGGAGGTTTTGTTGTGGGTTTGTTTGGGGTTTTTTGTCTGAGGGTTGCTTTTTTTTTTTCCTTTTTGTTGGTTTGTTGTTTGGGTTTGTTTTTTTTTTAGGAAGAAATGTAATTTCACCTTCTGGGCATTGGTTTGGTAATCTTCTATCCTGATGATTTGTCAGTTGTTGACCTGAGCTACAGTTAATCCACAAGCAATTGCTAACACTTACTAATTGCTTTTCATGAGACAAACTTTTAAAACCCTTTAAGAAATAAAGATTGATGCAGCCTTTCGTTACTCTTAAATGTGACATTAATACATACTTTACAAATGTGGATTTGCAAAACTAGAAAACAATTTAAAAAGAAATCGCGATATAGTAATAGCAAAGAAAAGGACAAGATTCTCTTGTGTTTCTGTGAATGAAATAAGACTCTCAAGGCTGGAGATGAGGATTTTTAATGATAATCTTGTACTAATACTGTAGTATGCTAAGTAATTGATGAGGTAATACGGGCAAAGAAACTGACCTTTCTATAATCACTGTAAGAGCAACTCAGGATCTCCTTGTGTCTGGTGTGGGTTATGTGTGTGTTACACAGAAACTGTGACGAGAATTGAATAACGGAAAATAAAGCACCAAAAAAAAGACTGACGTTAGCATTGAAAGTCAGGGCTTCCTGTCTATTAACCTCAGCCACTTCCACCTACTTATAAAGGCTAAAAATTATCTCCAAATATTATTTGTGCTGCTTACAAACAATAATCTCAGCTCCATAGTGGAGAATTTAGGAAGTAAAGTGGATTTAAAAAAAAAAAAAAGCAACAAACAAAACAAAACAAAACCACCAAAACCCCTTTGACACTGTCAGAGCTTTATCAGAGCTTATCATGTAACTCAGTTACCGTTCTCAAAGAAGACAATGAAAAAAGAAGGGCAGATTCCAAAAAAAAAAGAAACATGAAAAGGGCATGCAGGAATAAAAGCAAGTAATTGATTTAATCAGTCCCCTTGACTCTAAACAGATATTTGGTATTAGAAATCCATTTGATACAATCAGAAGAAAATAATCAAATGTAGTGTGCAACCACAGAAGTATTTAGAGATGTATTCATCTCAGCTGGAGAGCATGTGAATATAAAACATACATGAAATATTTTTGCCTATATGCCTCATAAGCAAGAAAATGTCAAGGCTTATGAATCACACGAGAAGGAAATTTAGTAAGAAAACAAATATATGATTTAGAATTCCTATAATTATTTTAGCTTTAAAGTATAAATTTGTTTTTCTTCTTGAAGCTATATGAATTTGGCTTTCTTTGCTCATACAGTGTTGACAAATCGATCTCTCATATTGTTTCCCATGTCAAGACTATAATTCCATCTAGTCTTTTTAAAATATTATGTTTGATAATCACTCCAGATAAGGGTTAAAGCATGTTAGTGAAAAAGTGTCCTTTTCTTACTCAAATTAGAAATGACTGTTCAGTTAGAAATGCTTTCAATTTTAAAGTGATAAATCAAAAAACCCCAACTTGTTTGAGAGCCAACAATCAAAAATAATTCTTTGGGAGGATTCATCTTTCAGGAGGCCCTACTTCATCTTAAGTTGTTTCAAAATTATTCTTGGTGACCATGAGAAAGAATTGCATGTTGCCCTGTGTCACTTCTGTATTCAAATTAACCATCTATTTCTTGGCTGGACACATCCTTCAAAACTTCTAATGTGGCATCTAAAGTGCTGGCTTCTTCCTTTTATCAATGCAGCACCTAGTATCTCAAGCCAGATAAAACAGTCCCTTCGTTTTCAGAACAGACATGTAGTAATAAAGCTGTAGCCTTTGATTATTCTCCAGTGCAGTTCCTTTAGCTTCCCCGAGCTTTAACTATAATGCAGATAGTCCTGAGATTAAATGTGTGTGCTTGCACAATCTTTACTGGTTCGTTTAAGTCTTCCTTCAAAGCATTTTACATTTTTCAAAGGCCAACCCCAATCCAATTGGCTGCTTAAAATGCAGCCTATTACAAAAGCAAAGCTATAAGCTCCTGACAAAAACATTCAGCCTTTCATACTAATCACAGATAAAGTGGATTTGGCAAAAGATAATTAGAGATGTCTAGAAGCCTTCTCTATTCTGATGAAATCTGCACGCTTTCTCCTATACATCTTAAATATCTAATACTAAGTAAAACCAGAGTAAAGTGGCGAAAGGCTTAAGAAAATATACGTTACTTTGGAAAAAATCAAAGATTGGTTTCAGTAAACTGCAGCAGGAAGTTGTTCATGACACCATAAAGCAGGAAGCATATGTTTGGTTAATCATCAGACCGGCAGAAGAATGAGTTAAGAAGTGCTAACAAATCCAAATACATGCACTTTTAAAACATGATCTCCGTCTACTTGTAAAGTAGTGATTTGTACCCAACCAGAGAATATGATGCAGGACGACTTCTTTGGAATAAACAATCCTCCCAGCATCCTGTTTTCACATAACAAAGAAAAAAAAATAGAAAGCAAATTCAACTGCAAAATAAATGAGACATCAAAGCACGTTGTTCTCAATAACATTCTTTAAGTGTCATATCTTGGCCCGTATCCCAGGATACCCTTGGAAATGACACATTGCATCTCAATGGGATTCTTTCAACAAAATATTTTAATAAATAAATTCAGGTTTTATGCTAACTTATTTGATTAAATAAAGCTTTGTGGGCACTATGTGCAACAGATGTCAGAGCCTGATGGGCTTTTGTTCCAATTCCTAATTATTTGTGAAACTGCCATTTATAAATGCTATCACATAATAAGACCAATAAATAATCCTTTTAAAAGGTGTAAGTATGACTCTGTTCTCAAATGGCAAAAATCAAAGTTCTAAAACAATATCCGGTTTCAAGCACAGCTCACAAAATAAAAAGCTCAAGTTTTCTGCCCTAGCTAAAGTAACAGACAAACGAGCAACTTTACTTCTTACCTACCAAAACGCAAATACGAAGTGAATAACACAATCTTTTGCCAGGTAAAAATGTATACAAACTACCATTAGTGAGAAACACAGACTGAAAAATTGGCAGTTGTTCACATTTTACCTAATTTTCCCATTTCTAGAATAACCGCTTCAATACCTCCCTCTTTTCCAAGAGATATTTTCAGATCAAATTCTAAAAATACAGGCACTCCGATTATAGGACATTTCCTAGCTTTCATAAGATTATTTTTACCAATTCCAAATGCAGACCATTACCATGCTACTATCTCTAGACCATGTAAAAACTTTGGGCACTCTTCAGATAGAAGGGATTATATTGGAAAACCACCTGGAAGCAGAGGGAAGGCTTTTCTTGATTTCAGTGACTAGAGGAGAATAAACACATCCACTTCTTTTGCATATTACTGCAAATACCAAAAAATGAAATCCCCGAAGTTGTATAAACAAGATGTCTCCAATCTGGATACCAGAAATGTGTCTTTAGAAATTCATGACTGATCAGCTGAAACTCTCATGTACCTGCTTAGTTTTAAGAATTTTTATGGATTCCTTTCTCAAAACTAGGCAAACCTTTAGCTTCCCGATAAAGCAATGCCCTCAATAAAGATTTTACTGCCATTTTACCCTATTTCAACGATACAGCAGAGTTTTTATACTGTAGGGTGCTTTCATATCACATACTTCAAAAGGTGAAATGAGAACCTGAAAATTTGGCTTTTGATTTTGTGTTTTTCTCTGATAATTTTACAGCATCAAATACATTTATTTTTGTGATTTTATTTAGATCGGATCCTAAGGTAACAACATAATCAGACATCTTAAAAGACAGAATACGCCTGCAGAATTCCTGGCACATAAGCAGAGGATCTGTCAAGTTTTCACTTTAAAAAAAAAAACCAAAAATGAAAACCAAAACCCCACAAGCATTAAGGGCATTTTATTTGCAAATATCATATGCAAACAAATCATGTAATTACTTGGGTTGAAGGCAACTAATAGGCTACTACGTTTTTTCCTTCTAATAGCAGGAAAAATACCATTATCTTGATAGCACAGATATCTGATAGACAGATATCAAGTCTAGACCTGAGTGTTTTCAATGACAGCGGTTACAAAACATGCCTCCCTAGACTGTCTTATTGCCTATTGGTAAAAATGGTTTCTTACTGTTTAATTTAAAAAATACTTTCCACATGAGACACTATTTCTTGTTCTGTCATTGATTATTGATGAAATTAAAATGATTCCAGGCTGCCTGCTTTATAACATTCCTTTACAGTTCTGTGATAAGTACTAATTTTTCTCGTCGGTTGTGTTATCATTTGCATGAACATGCCCAGTCATCGTTACCTTCTCTCAGCTATTATTTCCCTAAACTTTTCATGATTTTTGTTGTTTGTTGAACTACATCCAGTTTATTTTAAACAGTGCATTATCTTCTTCACTATCTGTGAAGGTAATCATGAAAATTCCACACCACTGACACCCTGGAGGAGACATTACAAAGACAATAAGGTTTACAGCACAACAGCACATCATTCCACATAAACGGCCCGTGCCACCCAAGAAAGATTTTATTTTTTTTTTACCTAGAAAGATGTTAAAAAGCCGTATTTTTACCCATTTAAAAGATTCTGTGATAATTCTTGCACAAAGGGAGCATCTGAGTTAAATTTCATGGTGTCTTATAATACACTAGGACATAAACCAAAAAAAAAAAAAAAAAACATACAGGATTAAGTTTCCATAAAGCCCAAATGATCTGGCATATGAAATAGGAGAAGGAATTTAATCTACTCCTATAATGTGGTCAGGGCACATGACTTCCACCCTGTCTCCATAGCTGCCTGCTACAGCCACCGAGCCAGAATAGCAACCCAGGCTCCTCCAGGCCACTGGGGTGGCTTTAGTGACCCATCACCTGGCCAGCTCTGGTGGCCCGTGGCCGGGGGATGCAGGCCGGTTCCCGGCGCAGCTGTTCGGTGACAGCATTCCTTGCTCTCCCCCTCTCCTTGCTCCCTGACTTCAGCAGCGAGCAGAAGCCAGCACCCAGGCAGGTAACTTCAGAGCACAGAGTGACCGGTTGAGTATATTCATCCTCCTGTTCATTTTTTAACTCACCTGGAGAACCTCCTCCTGCTTCTCCCCAGCGCTGGTCCCTGCAGGAGACAACGCGCCCCGAGGTGTAGATTGCCTTCCTTCCCTTCAGCCTGCAAACTCCCCCCCGATGGAAAACCACACTTTTCAGCCACCTTTGTAATAGGAAATGTATAAAGCCTCTTTTCTCAGCAAATGATCAAATTAAATTAGGAATTAATTTGTCATCAATGATGTGAAATAAATTAATTTCTTTACTTAAAAGCAACCGATCTCATAAGGCAGGAATATTATTTCGCCCTCTTTTTAGAGAGATAAGAATTTTTTTCCCATTAAGAATCTTTAAATCAGGAATTATTACTGAGCCACTGTGTCATGTTTTTGTACATAAAAACACAGCATAAAATGGGTACAACACACATGCAGGGTCGTGTAAGTTTTTTGGTCCAAATGCCTCTTCCTTGTCACGTGATATTTTCAGGGTTGAGAGGAACTCATAACAATCGTGCACGCAATTCAGTCTCTCAATTTTGTTTCTTTTAAATGCAGTGTACTTTACGGTGAAATTTTCATATTTCACATAGAGAAGTAGCCCTAATTTTGCTTTATAACCATTCGCAATGCGATTGGAAAGCTGTCCTTCTACTTGTCAACTGGCAAAAGGTACACTTATGATTCTGGTCTCAAATGTTATACTCAAAGCACAGAAGTGAGCACATGACTGTACACTGACCTTCATCTGTTCCCAAATTATGTCTTTTAAAAGCCTTGAATCTGTTTAAGGGGAGTTGCTGAAACCTGAAACGAACTCGGTCCATTGCTTTATAAAGTAGATGAATGTAAAACTTAAGTATTACATTTCAGGCTCTTACTGTACTAAATATAGCAAAATTCGGATGAGAGAGAATATAACTAGAACGTAAGTCTGGTTTTAGAGAATAATTTTTTTGTTACAGGCGTCGATGATTACTTTGTAATATTTGGTATGTTTCTATTTCTGACAGGAAATCACCATAAATTCGCAGAAGGAAAATGTCACAGAATTATAGAATTGTCTAGGTTGGAAGGGACCTTTCAGATCATGCAGTCCAACCATTGACCTAACACTGAGAAAAACCACCACTAAACCATGTCACTAAGCAAAAAGGAGTCCTCCTCATTGAGTTATTTTCAAAAGCATTGACCTTAAAAAAAAATTAACAACTCCTGTCCCTGCAAATGGCACCACCCCAAATTGCTAACTAGTTCCAACAGACCCAAGTGTAAGAAGCACCTCGCAATACACCTTGCACTTAAATTTTCATTGCTTGCACCCCTCTTGATTTTCCTAAGGATATGTTTAATAATGAGCAAACACACCAGCTGAATATTCAGAGGAAAAGTAAACTTATTAGAAAAGCAAGCGCTACATAAAACAACTGCAGAAAGCATCTTTTGCTGTGTGTCGCTGCCTAACACAATGTCTATGTAGCAGCACCTCAATAAACTCATTAAATAATTACAATCAAAAAGAGGTAATCAAGTATTTTTGCTTTCTGTCATTCATTTGTAGTAATCTTCACAGTTGTTTCTGACGACATAATAAAATCTTGCAGTGAGCTCTACTAGTGTTCATCTGCATGTTTCAAAGAAAGATTAATTTAAATGTAACTCCGCAGGACAAGCACGGTAATGAAAGCATTTTTTTCCAATAGAAAATTGACAGATTTCTTGACAAGTTTACAAATGTTTGACAGTTGTCAGATGGAAACTATAACATTCATTATGTATTTAGTCTGCTTATAAAAGCATAGAAACCTTCAGGTTAGAAGAGAGTTTTGGAAGATCATCTGATCCAACCTCCTGCTCAAAATCAGGCTAACTTTGAAGTTAGGTCTGATCTCTCAGAGCTTTGTCAAGGTTTGAGTTTCTCCAAGGATGGAGGTTCCTCAGCCTCTCTGGGCAAGGCATTCCAGGACTTAACTACTCTCCATGTATATGTCTTTTATGTCCTGGGTCTTCCTTCCATTACCATTTGAAGCACAGTACGGTACATCTGTTGTCTATACTGGGACTCAGTTGACTTTTGACAGAACAGAGTTTAGACGTCTACCTTGGTAAAAGTTCATTGTGTGACCAGTAATAATTTCGCACAAGACTTGGTTTTGTTTGGTTTTTGGTGGGGTTTTTTTTTTTTTGTCTTTGAGTGGCATGGAGGGATTGACATTAAGCAATTATTTGTTCAGGATAAATTACAAACTATGGAAAGCAGAGGTGACTCCAGGACTGATACTTTAGTTCTGAATGGTCTTGGTCTTAAGAAAGCTCAGGAGCCACACACTGTAGAGTCAAGTCCAGATCTACAATGATTAAGAAGAGAAAAAGAAAAAAAAAAAAAAAAAGAGTAATATCTAACAAAAATCTGCTATTTCAGCTTGTGCTAGTGCTATGCCAGCTTGCTTACAGTTAAAGGATCTTGTCCCACTGCAATATATTGTGAGATTTTAAAAGGTGACTCACACCTAAGGCATATGAAATGACTGCTGCAGTCCTCATGTTGTCGTCTTCGTAAAATTTAATCAGCTGTTCATCTGAACAGTTGGAAAGGATAAATTTATGCAAAATAACTTCATCTCTCCTGCTAAATATTTTCCTGTATCAGGTCTATGTTCTGATACAAATCTATTGACTATTGGCTTGCGTTGACCTCATTTGAAACAAGACCAAACACTGGTGTCCCAAAGGAACCCAGCACACAAGCTTTCAGTTCACTGTCACACAGCAAGGGAGTCAGTCTCAAGCACGCATTTACTTGTGCTGCTGAAAGAGGATGGCAGATAAAGACATGAGTTAGAGTCAATGTCTGCTTTTATATGATTAGCACAGTATTTTTTTTTTATTCAGCATCATTAAATTCATTAAACATAGCAATTATATGTAAATTATATGTATGTTCAATTTACGTAAACAGCCTTATTAAAAATAGAGCATTTAACACTGTTACAGCATTTTCAGAATTAAAATGTCTTGAATACTTTTGAAAAAGTATTATGGAAAAGGGATCTTACTTATGGAAAACACCTACAATCTTCCTGAAGAAGACATACCTACAAGGAAATCCTGACCAACAGGACATGTGTCCTGGAAACCCCTCCTCTTCTTCAAGACTTTATCCTTCATTAAGAGTAATGAACCTCTAAGACCCTTCTAAGCATAAAGTCCTCTATAATCTTCAGCAACTAGACAATGTGACTTTTCCATATAACTAGCATCACAGCTGTCCCATTAAAATACAGTAAAATGTAGGGCTTTAATGCATTACAAGGAATTTTGAATCTAACTGATTTATCTGATAATAATTGGTTTCGTATTCACAAATAGAATTTATGTAAAACCACGGATTTCCTATGCAGAAAGTTCACATTATTACCTTTGGTGTCAGAAATTGCATTGAATTTACTTGTGAAAGAGCATTAGACATTCTCCAGTTCAACAGTAGTCACTAATAAGTTAGGATGGCAGCTGTTGTGCATCTGAAGCTAACAAATGTTATGTGACCAGAGATGACTGGCATGACATGTGGCCGTAGCCTTTTTATACAGTTATGTTCTCAACTATTTTAAAAATGTCCACGAAAGGCCTTCACAAATACTGTTCCCAAGAAGTTCATGGAAAACTGATCCTTTAATATTTACCCTACTCAGTTAGTTGCATATATTCACACATTATCACAAAGCGATAATCTAAAATTTAAACTAAAATAGTGATACAAATTATTCGTCTGGAAGTCATGTTCTCAGCACTCTGACTTGCGGCTGGATTCACTTGCTTGAAAGTACAGGGCATATATTAAATTTCCAGCAATCAATTATCATTTCAGCCTTTGTATCTGCGATCATAAATCCAGGCACATGCCCATATGGATAGACAAAGTGCAAAGACAGAACTGTCTTCCAGGCAAATTCCAAAAGCAAGTGTGAAGTTCAGTATTGAAATATCACTCCCTTTTCTGTCCTCATTCTCAAGCAGCACAGGCATTTTTAATCTATTTTCCCAGTCTTCATGGGACTTTTACCTTCCTAATCTTTATATTGATAAAAAGTGTTGCTACCACTTTATGTCTGCTCAGGTACCTACAAACAAAAAGACTCCCTGTAAGGATTTAGAGGGTTCCAACAGAGAAAAATTTCTGAAAATGCAATTGATTTTACCTACTTGCTTCACGCACAAGAATAATACATCTCTGAACATGGTTCTGGTTGTAAGTCATAATTTCTCTTGCTATTAGTGTTTTGCTACATTTTTTACATTTAATAGATTGAGAAAAGCTTTTTCTAGGGAAAAGTCGTTACCTTTGCTCTTTATTTTTATCTTCTAGTACCTGAATTTTCAGTGACAAGATTAAATATTTATACTTAAAGACTTAAGACTATTTTAGTATTTAGTAATTTTGCATGAACTGATCTTTGAAATCAGAATTTAACTGCTTTTCTTCCCTGATAGAAGAAATACATTTGGAAAGACAGATCGAAGTTGCTGGCCATGCATTTCTTCCCACGTTTTGGTGTACAGAACAGAAAGGTTTCAGGCACTTGTAAAGTTACTTGAATTAGACTTTTCCCACAACACCCTTATATAGCAGTGATGGAGAGGATTAAAATAAAAAAGTTGGCACAATACTAGGATTTGCTCAAACATATACTATAATCTCTGCTTTACGCCAAGTAATTGCCATTGAAAAAAAAAATTCAAACAGTACGACCATAACTTTATATTGCTTTTTAACAGTCTTTATATTAGGATAATACCTGGGATTATATATTCACGTGTGAGAGAGTACAGTCACATATGTGGGACTATACCATTTAATGGCACAAATAACAACAGAGTTAAGTATGTGGGGTGCAGAGTCATTCCTTCAGGTGATATATTCATGCTCAAAAAAGAAAATTTCATACAATCCAAACATTCAGTTGCATCTTCTATGTAACCAGTAAAATGTGCAATACATTATATGCCAAAACTCTAATATTTGAAAAATCATCTGCAGGAAAAACTTGCTGAAAACATAATAAACCACGAGGAGACCTTAAAATTTCTGCTAATTCTGCATAAAATAGTAGAGAACTATTTTATTATTATAAGTATTACACAAGAAGTGAGAATTGAAGAGGAAATTGGAGGAAAAAGAAGCAACTCCACACCAACAAGATTTGACCAGTGGAAGAGAAACAACATAAAGACAAAAGGAAATAACGTGATTCCATCTGTTACCTGTCATGTGTCCTCATAAAATCCCAGAACTTCTTAGTGCCATTCTAGGGGGAAAAAAAAAAAAATCCATCAGTAAAATGAATTCCAAATGAAAGCTGACTATAATGAAATTTAACAAAATTTTAACAGACAAAAAAACTTCGTATAGCTGGTTTTATTTATGGGACCATTACTCTGGATTTTCACAGTAAGTATTACAGAGGCTGAGAATTGTCTTAGGACAGTTCAAAATCTCAGATTCACAATGTTATGCTGACAGCTAACTGAAGACTATGGTAGTCTTTGTGGCCAGTTTGGCCACAGTATCAGCTTTAGACAACCAATCCAATCATTCAGGTGCTAGGAAGCCATAAGCATCTAAGTTTTTACCAGTACAATAACCCATAGATCCAAGTTTTTCCTTGTCCAGAAATGGGTTTAGGAGCTCAGAGCTTAGCTCCTGAGTAAACTCATTTGGGATCCAGGAACAAGACATCCTTCCTCTAACCCCTTACAAGGCCCAACAGCTGTTACTCTGCACTGCTTGTGGTGGTAGGGATAGTGTCAAAGAGCAGGCTTGAAATCACAGCACTCACTGGGAGACTTAAAATGGATTCTTTTCTCAAGTCGGGCCAATTTCTGTTCTCTGCTATCTTAAAAGAATGACACCCACTACAGTACAGCTGAAACCAATCCCTGAAAACAAGAGTTCTTGCACAGTTATAATGATCGCGTACACACTTGCTTACATTCATATCCCATCTTTTATAATCACCTATATCAATTCATACACACCAGTTAACAGAGACATGTATATAATTCTTTACCCTGCTTATTAAAAGTGTGACAGTATTTTTCAGCTGAAATACAACTCAAAGATATTTCACTCCAACAAGATCAGTTTTAAGTCTATATAAGGAATCACTATGCAACCAGAGGGAATTCTTCTGGTTGATACCTTTCTCTTATTAGCAAGGCAAAAACTAGACCTGTTGAAAACCCACATAACTAAAATATGCTCAATGTCAGAAGCAGCACAAGCATGGTTAAATGGATGATCAAACCCTGAGCAACTGGTTAATGATTTAAAGCAGGTAAATGTGAGCAATGAAAGAAGCAGCTAGTTCAATTGGTGGGTAAAGGTGCCAACCAATATAGACAGGCCCTTCAGCTCTATTACAGATGTCATGGCTACCAAGTACACAACAGCTGGTGGGGATTAGATAACAAGCACTCTGGTTCAGAGATTAAGCTCCTGAGCTTTATGAGTTTACCAAGCTTTTTTGGAAGAGTGACTGTTGGCTTGCTAGCTGGGTTTTCCTTCATTCCCACAACTCTAATTATAAACAGTTGTTCACCTCAAGAGAAACTCTAGTCTGCTCTTCCATTGGTGTCTGCGCATACCTTCTCTTAGCATTGACAGGAGTCAAACGTGTGCCTTAAAAGAGAAGCTCTGTCATTGTTTAAATGCAATATAATGTTGAAAGAGAAATAAAGACAGCAAATTCTCAGCATGAACTGAAATATCAAAGCCGTTGTTTATCAAGCTGAGCGTATATCCAATCCGTTCCACCTGGTGAGAGAGAGGGGAAGAGCTTTGAAAGGACTAGGACACAACACTTGAACCAAATAGAATAGGCTATATTGTGTAGTAAGACAATTTAAGGTGTCTAAGGTCTGCTTAATCCTTTTGTAGGTTCATTTCTACCTGTAAGACATGTATTTGTGGGATTTTCTCTTGTTTGCAGATTGTTGTGCAATTTTCTATTTAACGTGAGGGAGTTGGGAAACTGAGGACCAAGAATAATGTCTTCTGCATGTACATTCATACTGTTTCTCGTTTCAACCTTTCCCTGCCCCAAACGGTAAGATGTGCTACCATCATCCATTCTCCCTTTGTAGTGTCCACTTGGGAGAAATGCGGGTGTCCCATTGATGAAGAAGACAAAAAAGCCTGAATCAAGTCTCTCCTTGCATTCATTTAGGCTATTTGTCCTGTGATGTTACTTCCTAACGTGTGATCCCAGCAACGATCTTCTCCGATCTTTCCTCTTGCAATCATTTTGCAAATTATAGAACCTGACTGCTTTGGAGCACTTATGAAAGGGTTTCAAATAGCTGAGGAAAATTACACCCTAGAGAATGACCATCATCCAGATGGGATCCATCAGACTTGAATGACCTCTTCTTAAGGATGAGCCCCATTAGCATTAACAGAAGCTACCTCACAGACGTGCACATCATTTTTAACAGAAAGTAAAAGAAAGAACTTAGTACCTAAAAAGAAATTAATCAGAAAATAAAATCTTTATTTTCTATTTTCTAAGTGGCTGGGGAGCACATAAAACACTTTCTCTTTAATATGATTTGATTAGTTTAAGATCCAAATTCAAAGTCAGTTACAGACTAAATTAATTTGAGTCTGTCCATTCAGGATGTTGGTTATCATCAGACACTCTGACTGGACAATGTTTGTTAAGCCATTTTCTGCCTATATTTGAATACAAAATTATTTCATATGATCAATGTGCACCTGTCCAAATAAATAAATCAATAAACAAATGAAACATTCCAACATCTCCTTGTTTACAGTGGCAGAAACTCAAATGAGGCCCATTCATTGCCTATTGTCCAAGTCAAATGTAATTTGAACCCAACCGTATGGAGTGGAGTTTCTATTGTGCCCAACGTGTGGTTCTTTCCTAACAGACTAGTATGAAGGTTGCTAATTATTAATAGCATGTAAACAGTTACCAATGGTTCTTATGCTGCTTTACATACTTTACAGAACATTAATTCTAACCAGTTTCTAACCAACTATATCAAGCCGTAATATCCCTATCTTATCTTTAAGACAAAAATATTAATTGCTGAAACTGATCAAGATTCATGCATTTAAAAGCCAAGTAGTCATGAGTACTTGTTAAACTATTCTATTTCACATATCCTGGCGTTTGACAATGCTCTCCTATCACCACAGATAGTTGGAAAGACTTCAAGGTACCAATGGTCAACATCACTCCCAAAAAAAGAGAATTATTTCTGTGAAACACAAAAGCTCTGTGAAACTCCTCATTTTAATAAACTTACACATTTGTGTTATTTATAAAATAGACCACTCTCCAATATCTAACAACAAACAATCAAAGGGTCTCTCAATGGGGTGCGAGAAGTAAGTATAACTGATCACTGGGAGATCTAAACACTGATGACAGGAAGGAGAAAGAAGTATATTATTACATTTGAGAAGGATTCAAAAAATTATTTTTTCAAATAAGAAATGTGTCCTGTGATGTTTCATAAAGACAAATATGTCAAAAGTAGTTTCTATGATTGTTTATCTGTTCAGAATAGCAATTCTGATCCTGCAACTACCTTGTATAACACATACTGGATTTGGTAAATCTTTAGTCAGAAAGTAATCACACTCTAGTGTGCTCAGTGATCAGGTTCTGTGATGTTGCAACGCTGTACTAGTGCATATAGTATGTGTAAATTAATAAAGCTGTATTCCAGGAGAGGCAGCATGTGAGACAACTTCGTTTCATATTACACAGAAGACAGATTACTTACATAAGCACAAATTGCATAAGAAAGCTGAATCAGGTCAGATGAGATGTCCATCTTGCCTAGTATCCTGCCTCTAACAGCAAAAGGACTATTTAAGAACAGAGGAAGCATACAGCAATGCTTCCCAGAATACTCTTTGAAGCCTTTGACGAAAGGCAGCTGAAAGGTGTCAAAAGACAATCCCTCAAAAAGGCATCCAACTTAAACACAGTTCCTCCCCCCATCTGAAAAAGCAAGCACAAATAGCCATTTCTGTACTACTTGAATGTGCAATAGCGTGTCCCAAGTGCTGCTCATCTTGTCTAGAAGACTGAGTTGACAATGACATTGACAACTTAGTCAGAATTACAACAGTACGCTGCCTACTTGACTGTCTGCACAAGGAGAACTTGATCCCTTTTATCCAAGTGATTCCAGGACAACCAAGCACTGAGAAGAGCTCTCTGCTCTGACAAGTGTTGACAGTGGATGCAAGTTCAGCAGATGTGACTCCTACCAGCAGAGAGCTGGTTATAATGCCACCCATACTTTATCTCCACATTCTCTGTCCTCCTTCCATCCTTGACATTATTTTCTTAAGACTCTTCCTGCTCCTGCACATTGCCAGAATTATAGGCAGGAGCCTGTTCACACCGTCTGTTACAGATAAGTTGGACTTGTCTGCAGCCTGTAATCAAAATACCATTCTTTTTCTCACCTACACTCTGTCTCTGGCTAAAATGCCTTCAGAATCACTGCACCAGGGATATTGCTCTCCTCTGCTTTCCTCCACTATCTTAGGCAATGTTGGAACAACGTGGTCAAACTTCTGTCAGGATACCTACGCAAAGGATAACTTTTGCTTACTAGAGAAACTCACCTAATACTTAGCCCAGGCTAGGCAATGAAGAAGATAAAAAGGACAGGCTATGCTAACAATGTAGAAAGAAGCTGGCATCGATTTTACTGGGTGTGCTCCACATGCAAGAGAAGCTGGACACGCTCTGAAACAAGTCACCTGGAAGTTTCCCTCTGCTCTTCATTTGGGTCAGCTTGAATGCTTTCCTCCCTCTTTTCCCTGAGGGCAGCACCCGGCTCTTGAACCAGCTCATCCATCAGGTAAATGTGTCTCCACAAGTTCTCAGCTCGGCGTTACGCTGATACCATCCTGGGCCTTCAAAAAAACCCCAAGCCAAACAAACCAAACCCTCCTCGGTTTGGCTGTGGTCTCTACTGTTTTGTACAGCCCTGCTGGGATTCACAGCAATTTCTCTGCAGACGCGGCTTTTGCAAATGGAGGGAACAAGTACTTAAGCAGAATTTTAGAAAGAAAGAGATATATCCTTTTCCTCAAGAGCCATCTCCAAGGACCCTCACAAAGAACGGGAAGAGAAAGTGATAGTGGTACAGCAAGCCATGCCATGCAGCTAAAGGTAACCCAAGTACAGTGCCACACTAAGGGCTGAGATGGCAGAAGTCTGTAATATCATGAATGACGTGGAGATGGTGAATGTGAAACAATTATCTGCTACTTCTCATAACGTAGAAGCACAATGTCATAGTTGGCTGCATGAGGAGAAAGACTAAGGCTTATCTGGGCACTGAACTATCTCCTTTCATGGAACCACTGCTGAAGTCCAGCAGCTGCCCAGAGAAGTTCGCCTTGCTTGTGTATAAACCCCTAACTGATAGCTGAAACACCTACACCACAACTGTATTACATATATGTTCTAAACACATGTAATTAAGGGTTTACACTTCTTAGATTTTATTAAAAGTTTTATTCTGAAGAGTAAACCGAAAACATGTTAGGGTAACAGGGGCAAGAAGAATCACAAAATCTCTTCAAATGCTTCTTTTAACTCCATGTAATAATTGTTTCACAACATCACACAAGGGTGTCTAAAATAAATCCTCAACACGCAGGTTTACAGGAACAGATTTCCTGCAGTTACTCTGTTGGGAGCTCAGACCATTCAGGAAATCAAAACTTATGTTGGATTTGCACCAATTTAAATGAGTTCTTGTAATGAGCTCTGGGCAGACAACACGTGACTGAAGCAGAAACAATACCTACCCAAAATCCACTTAAAGCTTCTCCTATCCTATTTGCCTTATTTAAGTATTTAATAATTTTAAAAGCGACTGAATTAAAGGCACTGCCCTATGTCACCTCCCACATTTATGCGCAGAAAAGTTCTGTTTGGACAGACAAAGCCAAAGTTGCCAAGAGCTGTGAAGTCACACCAAAACCACCTCAGTAAAACGGGTTCATACCTTGTATTACAGATTTTTAAGGAGACTGGTAACAAGCCAAGCAGGCAGATGACTAAAAATGTTGGAGACCTGTGTCCAAAATAAGCAAACTAACTTCACATATGCCACTAAAAGAGAAAAAAATAATAAATAAAAATCTATCCATGACAATGATTAACTTCTTACTGTTTACATTACAGGAGAGACAACACGATGTTTGGCGACCCATTGTGATAGGCACTGAAGATATGTAGTGGGAACAGTTCTGGTTCAATGATCTTACAATTCAGTTAGAGCCCAGACAGAAGTTGATGTAAACAAACACAGGCAGTTAAGGAAAAAAAGACAAATACATTATGGTATAGTTAAGCTACGTGAACAAGTTATGGGGGTTAAAATGGCAAACAACAGTCATGATCCTCTAGCCTCTACCTGTTGGACTGGGTTTAAAGCAGTCACCCAAGAAGTAAATGTTCCATGTTTGTGAAAAAAGAAATAACCAACTCGAGAAGTTGAAGCAATTATAACAACAACAAAAAAAAATCCCTGTCCTCACTGTTCCATGTACTGCTTCCATGCTCCTAAGACACAGAGGCATGTAATGTCCTTAATACAAAGGGATTATGACCATTCTTCATTCAATAAAATAACAACACTATACATAAAGAAAAACACGTAAGAGAATTTATTGGCAAATAACGGTCTTAAACCAGAGTTAGCAAAGCCAGGCA
The DNA here is from genome assembly GCA_033628505.1 of Tringa tobata. Lineage (NCBI taxonomy): Eukaryota > Metazoa > Chordata > Aves > Charadriiformes > Scolopacidae > Tringa > Tringa tobata. Next base: position 32,466 of record JAHREE010150727.1, read on the forward strand.
AGTGTGCGGTCACTGTTTAATGACTTCCATGTAACAAAACATAAAACTCCCTAGAGGAACAACCAGATTTTGCTTTTTTCTGTTCTCAAAGAATTTTTTTAAAGGTATGAAGGCATTTTTTTTCTTTAAAAACGTGTAAAAATTGTTTTATTATTGCAGTCATTTTCACATTCAACCAATCTGCTATAAATTTATCTACACAATTTAATAGCAACGTGCACTGCAGTGCCTCTGTCTAGAAATTCACTAGGCATTCTCTTCTTGAGGTGTCTACTTGTTGCCCAGAACCGCATGGTAAGAGAACACCAGGCTTGTCACTTTATTAGATGGGGTTTTGTCAGGTTAATCCAGATGAGCAGCACATCTGGGGAATGAAGTAACTGACTCATGAAGACAGACAAAAATCTACGTCAACACAGCCAGCTCCTGCAGCCTCCTGCCACCTTTAGTTCCTTAAGTGGTCTCAGCTTAACGCTTTTCAGTCATATTCACCTTTTTATGACCAATAAAAGCTGCCAAGATGTAAATTTGCAATAAAAGCAACTCATTACTTTTGGGGTTGTAAAATATATGCTCCTACAATGGGAAAGCATGCCCTGAAGATGTGCATTAGCTGCTGCTTCTGCGTGAGCCACAGTTCTTGGGCTAAACAGGGTGGACTTCCCCCGTGCTAAACTCAGCACAACAGGAGATACTGGATGCTAAAAGTTAAGCTCTCACCCCTCTGAAAATGAACCTTTCCTTTTCTTTCTCTATCCTCTACAGAAGAAGTGCTCCTGTCAGTTGAGATTTCCTTGTTACGTTTCTTTTTTCAGCTTAATGGAAACTGATGTCACATCTGTAGCATTTTTCAGTGGAAATATATAAGGATTTATAATCTAATATAAAGCATTTATTGCCAGCTGAATTATTAGTGCTGTAACTCTTTGCTACAAATTATCAATACACCATGCTTCCAGTGTCCACAATGATGTGCCCACAGAAGCTGTACCTCCAGGCCAAACCCAAGACTGAACACTTTAAGCTTTTCACTTTTCCTATCATACAATTAGTGACCTTGCACTGTCTGAATATTTTTCACAGCATTTTCAACACTATGCCACATACAAAAATTGTGTAAAAAAAAAAACATTAAAAAACCCACTACCTTTGACCCCCCCAAAAATCCATAGTTTGGGATTTTTTAAAGAAATAAATCATTAGTAGTCAACATGATACTGTGAAACCTGTATGAAGAACAGAAATCAAACAGAGAAAGACACCTAAAGCAAGTCTGGACTTGTGAAGTTTTCCAAATAAGAATAAAATAAAATGTCTGTTCCATACACTTTAAAAGTTTCATTGCTTCCTGTTGAATAATTTTATTAGATTAATAAATTAGTGGGGTGGGCTTTTGTCTATAGAAGCTAGAGAGCTGCCATGCTGTATCTAAAAATCTTCTTCATCCACAAAAAAACAGCACAAAGGAACAGTCAAAAATTCAAGGACAATTAATATTCAACTTCTTCATCTAAAAGAAAAACCTTGTCCTGAACAGACTATTTTGCATATGATACCTGTTTGAAATAACTTATCACAGGGGTTTTTTTTGTCTACTTTAAGGGTTCGATTTGTGATAAGAAGGGAGAAACCTGTCTTCTTTTTATAGTTACAGATTTCATGGAAAGTATTTTATATCTTTCAAAATTAAAGGAAGCACTTTCAGGTGGCATAAAACCATGCATCTCAATTCAAAAAAATAATAAAATAAAGAAAAACATTCTAATTTGCATTAGTTGAGTGCCCGGCACTCTTTTTTTCCTTTAGAATGTATACACTGGCATTAGGGAACTATCTTATGCTTGGCTATCCCATTACACAGCTACTAATTTAAATGCAAAGTTCTAAACTCACTCAGTCCTAGGCTGCAGTCCCATAAGAGGGTAAGTCAATCGGAACCCAGGCTGCCCCTTGTCCTACCCCAGCTGCAATCTCTGCTCTACCCCTGCTGCATCACTGACATCACTGTAACCACCCAGCAAGCTCCTTCTGGGAGCTGATCTGATACGACAATAAAATAATAATTTTTTAAAAAGTACTCCGTTATAAAACTTGATGAAAAAATTTGATTTTTAGCCGTTAAGGTGAACGTTAAGGCTATATACATACTAAGTTTTCATCAATTAAAGAGAACAGCCTTGGTCTACTCAAAATTATTCCAAGAGGATAGAGATGTATCTGATAAGGAGTGTTCTAGAGAAAGGCACATGCACACAAAGAAGCCTACGTTACCATTTCAGTCCACACCCACTAATCCACTCCATCAGACTGCACACGCTGGAGTAAATGAAGCCTCATCTTCAAAAGCAATTTGCAGAATTACTTGCTGATGTTGAAGAACTACTTCAAAAGAGTTTTAAGTGTTATGGAATTTTACTGTTTTTTAAACAAGCCACTGTTTAAGCTCAAGAGGAAGGGGAGGAATGTTTGTTTTTTAAACAAAGCTTGTAAGATTTCATTACTAAACTATCCAGAATGTTTACTTTAAAAGCATCATGATTACAAATAATGGTGTTTTGCAGTTTTTGATTTACCCTTACTCAAATATTTCAGTTAGAAATAGTTTTACTGCCACTGTGGAACCTGCATCCAAAAATACACAAACTGATGACTTTTCAACATCATTCAAAATGAGGATTCTAGCTGAAGCACAACTACTCCTGCTGCTAATTGGTCTTAATTGACAATATTAACAATTTCACAAGTAAGACTAAGCTAGCATAGCTCATGAGGACAAATCCTCCTATACACTAAAGACAACATGCCATCTCCAGCTGACACAGCAGTTGTGGGAAGGGCTGTGGTCTCCACTACACCATTTGATGTTTAAGGATCTTGAACAAGAGACCGAGGTGCTCAGCTCTTATGTGATGGCAAATTCTTTGAGGCGTGGACTCGACTTCTTATCTGAAGTTAGCTGGAAGCCATAAAGGTACTTCTTGAAGAAATCATAATGTGTAACTGTGGAGACCACACCAGGGGATACCTCAAGAGACATAAAACTTAAAGGCATAGACTGTAATTTTTACAACCCATATCAATTTTCTCTTCAAAGTGAGGGTTCTTCTGGTAGGAGTTTGTAATGAAAATGCAAACAGATGGTTATGGCAATAGAGTTTACTGTTCAAAGGTGCAATTTTTTCACACTTTAGGAGGTAAAATAAACAGTGGAGAACGCATTAATTTATTCAACTGTTAATGCAATGCTGGGCCAAGCCACTGTTCATTTTATGTACATCAACTGCCAGAACAATTACAACTGAGATACTTGATGTGTAAGTAAACTTTCTCATATAATCCTCTGGAAGTTTACTTTTCAGGTCACAGTTTGTTTTTTGTGTGTACTTTTCAACAATGGAGTCGTTGCAGTTTAGCTTGGCATTCAGCTATCAGTAAGATCACTTACCTTTGAATGAAATTTATAAAACATGAGAATTAAGCATATATAAGTACACTAAATTAAGTCAAATCTCCCTTCTTTCCTTGTTTTTCTGTTTTTAGTATACATTATTATCGAGAACAACTGCATACACATATCAAACATGCTTTATTCCAAGGCAAATATATAATAGCATGCTGAAATCCATACTACAAAGAATAAGGATATAATGCACGCGTTAAGAAACACGATATGCACAAAGGTCAAATTTATGGCTTTTCTCACATCATTTTACTGCCAGGTCAGCATATAATTTAAGGTTATAAATTGAGATACAGATGGGGTTTTCCTAGAACTAAGCTAACTTCAATTCTGTTGAAAGGAACCAATTGCTATGGTAGACTTTACAGACTGTAGCCTGAAATGTATATAAATGACAAAATTCAAAGCAAGTATTCAACTGTTCTGTGTTTTATTTACATTTCTATCATATTATTAAATTTTGCTGCATGCATTTTCCCATTTTCACTAAAGTGTGTTTTCCCTTTGAAGTCTGTGACACACTTTCTTATTTTGCGGGGATAAAAGGAACATACACCCCCCATATTTACAAAATTACTAACGCTGCTTTTTCCACACTTACAGTAAAATATGAAATCGGAAACTTTGACTGGACATAGTTAAGGAATATATCCCTAATAAAGAAAGATGATTGAACGGAGATAATATCATTTGCAAACTGTGCATTCAGCTGACGTGACGGCAAAATACTTTTCTGTAAATAAGTACTGTGCTTTCAAACAGATGTATTCTACATCTCACACAGCCACTTATATTCCTACTTGCTGAAAACCTGCACAGCAAAACCCGTTTCTTGTAATCTTTTCCCTGTATTTTTCTGGCATTGTTAAAGAAAAGATCTCAAACTATTCACAGGAACTATTTATTTGCAAAATTACTATCAGAGGGTCAAAAACTCAGGGAATTTAAACCACTAAGATTTCTTTTGCCATACTTTCTGCTTAATCTAAATCAGCAATTCCATCAAAGTAGTTTCACCTTCCCTTTCCCTGCTTTCTGCACGGTCTTCTGCGTGCAAAATGCACAAAACATTTCTGCAACTACACTCTGAACCACACTAAGGATGTCACCTGCTGACTAAACCAACTAAGCACAAAAAAAGCTTCTCCATTGCCAGTCATGTTGCCACTACCTAAAGGTACATGCTAAACAAAAGAGGGGACAAGTGTACCTGTAATTTCATGTCTCACATTCTCCACAATTCTGACCTGCCAGATAATTAAGGAACGTACCAGACTTGATGATATTTGATGGGATTAATACATTTTTGAAGAGGATCAGAAGCTAGAAGCAAGTGAGACCACTGTCCTGGCTAAACTGTGATCAGAAATTGTAATGTTTTGTCTTCTGAATTCTGTATCAGGACAAGCAAAAGTGATACTAACATTAGAAGCGCATCCCTGTGGAAAAGGAGCATGGATTTTTTTAATTTTTTTTATATTTTTTTTTTAGTTTATTGTACACATTACACATTGAGTGAACATTAAGGGAAATGAAAAACAAAATTCCCTGCACAACTTAAGAGGCTGAGAAACACAGATCGAGGAGGCACATCTGGTTGTTCCAGATCTGAATTTAAAAGCCAGGGAAATACCTCAACCAGGGAGCTGCTGAGATCTCCTAGGCATTCCATGTTTCATTTATTTTTCTGGAGTTTTCCTTATTTGTATGAATTGTTACATATTCATTGAGTTAGAAACAAGCAAAAAAACCATGGCATTTGTAATTCACTAATAAACAAGTCTGGGGAGCAAGAGCCAGGGGTTCCTATCTCTCCAATTTATAATAATTCATGAACAACTCCAAAAGATGAGATTTAAGAAAGCAGTTTTTAGCATTCAGTAACTGTCCATTTGAAGGCACCCAGTGGAAAGATGGAAGATCTTACTCTGAACCACTGTCATTCCAGGCAAATGATAGAACCCCAAATAATGTCTAAACACCTTTACTGAATAGTGTCATATTCTGTGGTGGGATTTAAGCTGCAATATCTGTCCTAAGGTTACAAAACTGTTTCTGCTCTCCTACCTGATGGAGCCTTAGTGAAATTCAGTGAGAACTCCTGATTCCTCCAGATTCTTTGGAAAATGGGACTTACATCCCTAAGTCACTAAAGACAACATTTTCCAAACTGCTAAATTTTACTGACACAGCTAACTGTAAGAAAAATATACTTTGTTTTAAAATTTTAAAGAGACCAAAAGAATGAAAAACGTCTCCAGGAAAACTGTTTTAATCTTTTCTGGCCCATTGGCAGCTGCTTCTTTTGACCACAGAGTTATCGAGATAAAAGGCCTGTGAAATTTCAGACTATTTAATGAGGGGCAGGGGAAATAATTCTGCAGTCATAAGAACATACACAGATGAATTAAGTCTGTAATACCCATTTCAAGATAGAGGGAGATTCAAGTACCCGTTGTGAGTCCGAGACCCCACAGTAGATGAGAAATCTCACTTGATATTCTTGAACTCCTTCCTGTACTCATCCTGTGAGCTCATTAGTCAAAATACCCTCCCAACACATTAGGAGGGGACTCTCCAAATATTATATACTGGACAAACACTGCTTTGGTCCAAATCACCATCATTTCCCTGACCACTTACTGGTATAGCACCTGAAAGGACTTGGTACTGCTCAAGACAACCTCGTGTAGAATCTGATTCAGGGAGACATCCACCCCACTGACTTAGCCAGTACTTAGGGATCTCACCTCATCCCCGCAGGCACAGCAGGGAGAGAAGAAAACACAAGTGTAGAAAGTAGTAGGAGAAAATGAATGTTAAAATCATCAGTCCCAAGGCAACCGCTACGCCTACAAGCATAATTTCCTTCTTTTTTGCTACCCTAGGTCATGACCCTCATCCAGAGAAGGAAGGAAAGAAACTGTCCTTTCATTATTAATTTCGCTATGCCATTCAGGAAAATAACACTGACAACACCATAAAACCACAGCTTAAGTTGCCACTTATTTCAGCCAGATGCTAATCACCACCATCAATTGTCTAATATTTCTCATTACCTCTTTAGTCATTCTAACAAATTCCTCTGCAACTTATACCGGGTCAGATTAAAATCTTCTCTGGTTTCTCTGGACAAAGAGCCAGCAGGAGAAAAAAACAAGACTATCCCTCTTCTACCACAGTGCTGGACTGCTCCATTTTTGGATAGATAATAAAGCTGCATTCAAAAACTACACAGTTAATAAACACTGTTCTAATTTCAGAAACAAAACCTACCGATCATGTCATCTGAAGCAGTGTGTATAGACTGTTGCATCACAAAAAAAACCCCCAAAACTAAAACCAAAAACCACACAGAAAACTATCTGTCATGTAAAACACCAAAGTTACTTGGTTTTGCAAATGCACTGATAAAGCAGTTGTGTGGATCACACAAGTAGGATTTTTTTAAAAATTAACAAATCTATTCATTTATTTATAACTTATGAAGGACAAAGTATTTTTGATACAGAAGTCAAATCAATGCAGGAACAATATAGCTCAATGAACTGTACACCTTGTATCACACACCAGTCCGGTACACGCCAACCAAGAACCAGCATTAACAAGACTGGCCAAGGTTAGCGAGCAGCACTTGGGAGAGCCTAAGTTTCACCAAATTTGGGAACAAAGCCAGGTGCAGCACTGCAGCGTTTCCATGGTGAAGTAAGAGCAGGGAAGGACACCTTCTACACGTCATGTCTCACAGGAACTCAAAGCTACTGCTTACTGCAACTGTTTTCATAGACAAGTGCATAGGCAAGTTCATAGACCAGCCCAGGATTTTCAGCATGTCCCCTCAGTATTGAATACCACGAGGACATGAAAAAACTTTTTATTGCATTTTCTGTGGGCTCCTTCAACAGAATACCAAGGCACGGTAAGCTCTAAGACTTTATCCTGAGCATACAACAGCATGAACCCAGCACATACAGAACAGCCTAAAAATCTTAGAGAAAAAAAGAAAGATCACAAATTCACTCCACAGATTCAGCGCGGCTGGTTGAAGAATGAAGTAAGTAACTTCCACCAGTCCTACAGACAATTAAACACCTTCCCTTGCAAGAGCAAGGCACACTTTTCTGACCGAAAAGTATACAAAACATAGTGCTGCAGAAAGTTGTGGGTTTTTCTCTTTCATCCTCTTCCCGAAGCACAACTCTTAGGTGTGGTTTGTCATCCCACTTAACGCAGCACTGGAAGGCACGCCACTGCTCTATCGTAAGGGCTGCAGAAGAATGTACAGACAGAGGGGAGGGAAGACAATGCCAACTGGCATTCATCTGGGTTTTTTGTTGGGTTTTTTTTTTGAGAAATACTTCAAAAGCAAATATTCCGACAGTTTTTTCCGTTTAGTGAAATAGTTTTCCTGACTAGTTTTTTTCAGCCCCTGGGTGTGATTAAATCTCGCCTCTCCCACCCCCCCCCAACATAATTCTTACACTTAAATCTTGACATTTATATTATTACTTTTACAAATTAATCTTTCTCTATGGCGTGTACCGTAATGCTCTAGGGAGGCTCCTATGTTCCCGTGAGCCGTGTGAGAGTTCTGCCAAGAGGTTTTAACTCCAAGACAGATCAAAGAGAAAGTAATGAGATAAAACGAAACGGGGTTCTCCAGACTGACTGGTCAACCATTTCTCCTCAATGAGAAAAAAGAATGGTTTACAGAAACAATCGGGGGGACAATCAGGTTTCAGATTTGAAGGCACCATCCCATAAAGTCCTATAGTATTCATTTCTGTACTAATGATTACTGACTGGTTTTACTGAATTGGAGGCCAATAATCTCACGTTATTCTTTAACCTATCTGAGCAGCACAAATCAGATGAGTTACAGATCAAATTTGAGGCCGTACAAAACTGCAGTGCTTTGGAAATGTCCCTCTAAAGAGCAACACAAGCCTTGCAGACAAAGTAAGCCAGATACTGCCTATCTGTGCCCAGTATTTTAAAGTGTTAGAATGTTACAAGGTTGAAAGCAGAGTGCCAAGTGCAGACATACACATGAAATTCTAAGACAGATTTGCCCAAAGATTTGATAGGCAACTTTTCTTCTAATCCTGCTGCTTCAAAAGCTCAACAAACTTAAGTAGCCAAATAATAACAAACGTAGGTCTTAAAGCCAAAACAAAACTGAATGAAGCCAACAGTGATAGTTTATTTCAGCAGTTCAAGATCAGAATATAGGCAAGAGCTATAAGGGTTCATAACCTAAATAAATATTCAATTATTTACAAAGTTATACTCAATATACAAATTTACCTGTTTCCCCTATTTATTCTACAACTTGAGTACCAGCTCAGATTGTCAGAACATGTAATTTCTGGTCAAAAAGCACTGAACTGCTGCAACTCCAATCACCTTACTTTCTACGTAAAAAAAAAAATAATCTGTTAGTCAAATTGCTTTAGACCTTGCCTAAACTAGGATTAAGTAGAAGAAATGCAAGTGAAGACCCGGCCTCACCAATGAGGGGAGCAAAAATGTCCAGCAAGGTTGGAATTTCAAAAGTTTATAAAAATACACGCTAAAGATCTTAGTGTCTGGCCAGAACCATTTAGAGTCTAGAACATTTTTATGCAGCAAAGCAAAATGCTACATCCATTCCTAGTTCACAGATAACTATTATAGCTGATTAAAACATCAGCTAAGATGACAAATATAATTGACAAGAATCCTTAAAACAGTAACACCAAGTTATAAGACTCTATGGAGTTGATTGCATAGTCGATATTCCTACTCCTAATTTAAGTGATCTTGTACATTATGAAAATCTTCCAAAATCACTCACGTAAAGTTATGCTTTTGATGATATATACCTTTTCTAAGCGTACTGTGCAGAAAATCCAGTAATTACAGTCATCACATATTAGGCTCTTTGGAAAAACAATTGTCTGCATTAAGAGTTGGATCTAGAGTCAGAATCATGCTACATAGATGTAGCTGTTTCACTGCAGGGAGGACTCATGAATTAAAACTGAACTACAACACTGAACATTTCTGAAATCTTAAGATGTAAAGCGAATAATGGATGGTGTGATTTATCAGCTTGCCGAGGAATTCTAATCTTTTAAAACAACTGTTTGCATTTGCTTACTGAATACGCACCTTGATCACACGCAGCATGACATATCAGAACAAGCATTTGGCTTAAAAGAATGAAGTTAAAAGTCTCAGTGGAAATGTTTTCTATGCACACCTTTTTTCTTTTTTTTTTTATTAGGTCTACTACATAACTCTAAAAGACACACTATTTACTGTCTGGGAAGACTGTGGAGAGAAAAGAAGGTGGGGAGAGGAGAGGAAAGTGAGAGGACAAGGTTGCAGAAGAAACACTCAACACAATTACTAGATGATAGATGAGTGCTCTTTGCACACACTGAACACATAGAATATATCTTATACACCTCAACACAACGAAAAATATTTCAGAAGTTGAAGCACTAGACAGTTAAAAACACCAGAAGGCAGCATCCCTAAATGCAGGAGAAAGAAAATTAAAAAGCACAGTAACCACCACCTACATTTTTATGCTTGTGTACTTCTCCCTCAGTACGTCAGGAAAAAAAAAAAAATCTTGAAAAAAATAAATAATCTTGCACACATACAGAGGGTCACAAAAGCTATAAAAGAGATACTTAACACAGGTTCCTGAGCAGATGACAAGCCATTACTTTCACCTTTAGGTAGTTTATGATGATCTGATGTCTCTTTTATGACATCTCCCATTTTTTTAATTAAAATCTACAAAGTGTTTAACAAGCAATTCTTCCATCAATCTTTGATGTGTTTTACTTATAAAGCAACGACAGTTTTCAGTGCAGTCTCCTTAAAGTTCCAGAGAAGCCATTTTCCACTCACTTGCTTTGAAAGCCTTTAAAACAACTTGATGAAGAACAGCAGCAGGGGGCTAATAGAAGCCAAGGCTTAGTAACAATCTTTAGATTTTTCTCCCAAGACTTTCTCACAGGCCCTCCTCACAAAGATCCTCAGGGCTTTTCATCCTCTCTTTTCTTTCCACCCCCCCTCAAAAATCAGTTCAAAGTGACAGATGCAACTAGCTTCAGGTTTTTCCTATTTTCTTAATTTCACTTTTACCCCTCTATTTTGGTAGACTCAACTGAAATCTAATTCCCATAGCTGTGGTCATCTCCTCATACCTTCCCGTTGGGAAAAAATAATACAAGATTCAAAAAGTAACTTGGAAACATCTTCTAACCTGTCCTCTATTCTGAAGAGTGCACTGGTAAAAAGAAATGTACCTGTTGCTTAAAAAGCATACACAGCTGACATTCAATTAATTGAATTAATTAGTGATTAATTGATTACTGATTCCTATCCAGTCCTATGTTTTACTGCAGTATTTCTGAAACCTTCATAACGGCAGTGACCCTGTAAATGGTTTAAATCTCAGGATATAAACTAAAGAACTACACAAGCCAAGTGCAAATAATCTTCAACCACTCTTCAAAAAGGGAATTGCCCGTAAGAAATGATAAGTTCTTCAGTTATAGTTTCATGCAAATGTAGAAATCAAAGTTTTATGGAAAACAGAACTATTAGGATAGCAATTATGCTGCTTGGAATCAGTAAAGCATCCCTTTTTATCTATGTTTTGCTGTGCTCACCTCCATTTTCTCTTTATTATTCTGGCAACTTGCAGTACAATCTTTGTTGATCACTAATATTGTGGAACTTCTGGAACTCCAGAGCTCTACAGACTCTTCAGTTGCTGTACCAAAGTGATGCCACTATGATCAAAATACCACACATGGCATTTCTACAACATGAACGGCTGTTTCCACGAAGCAGGGATATGGGACATACCTATTCATCCAAGATACTAGTTGCAATCCCTTGTTCTTTTAAAAACCAGAGAAACAGTCATAATACATGTGGCTTGGAGCAAACAGGGAGTGAAGGAGGCCAGATACATGTCTCCTTATCTTGAGGACATGAGCAGCACATGTGAGAGATTTAAGGTCAGGAAAGACAGATGGCTGGCATTCCCATCACAGCAGTCACCTCTTATCCTTACACTACTGAGCTCTGTGTTTTCCAGTTGGTGACTCTCACAGGTTGTGTTTCAACTTTGTTTTAGGAAGCTTGTATCTGTAAAACAAACTGGGAGAATACACTGTGGAATAAACTGAGAATAAATCTTATTGATATTTTCTCAGAGCAACGGCAGCAATCATACTTTCTACATCTCCCCCTTCTGCTGATGCAATACCCTATTGAAATGTTAACGTGAGATTTTTTTAATGAGATTTTCTTTAAAAATTAGGAAAAAACCCAACAACAAACCAAAAAAACATAGAAGAAATTCATGTCACTGAACTGACATACAGTCCTATCAGTAAACACACAAAAAGTCTCTGTTGGCTTTCTGAGAAACTCCTATCATAAATATTGGAAAAGGATCCATCAAGAATATAAACTAAAGAAGTCTGAGAAGTACAGAAACAATATCCTAAGGAACAGGAACAGTTATGTTTAATTTTCTACAAGCATACAACCGCTTTACAGAATTTAAAAAATGTAAGGCTGGAAGGACCTCACAAGATCACTCAGTACAACTCTCTTTTAACAGTGGCAGGATCAAACATATGTTATATGAGTGCTATGTAATACATGCCAGATAGAGAATATGCATCTGAGCATTACCCAGTCAGAGCCTCCATTCAGGCTGTTCTATCATTCAAACTTTTCTACCATTTGTGCCGTTTTAGGTTTAAAATAAATACTTGCAATACTATGTATGTAATAGCTCTCTAAGACTGTATGCTAGAAGCACATGACCTAGAGTTTGACATGAATGCTACCGTGGAATAACCATTTAATTAAAATTACCATTATCGTCACTTCTCTCTGTCTTATTTTTCAAGTATTAATACTTACTTCTTCAGAAGGGTAAACTTCCCCCCCCCCCCCTAATTTTCTATTTTCAGAGAAAGAACATCTCTCACCTTTAGGAGTTTAGCCTCATTTCCCTATAATGTATTCATCACCGCTCAGCACATCTGTCCCAGCAAATCCCATTTCCTGTTCTATTCATGAGGCTCAGCAACCTGGAGCTTTAGTGATTGCCGCCACACTTTTCCCATGGCCTTCTCACCTCTCACCCCCCCACGCACCCCGCTCCCATTGTTTATCATCTGTTCTCCCCTGCTGCAAACTGCTGTCAGATGTTCACTTATCCCTAATCTTACTCGCTGCCTTTGATATTCTTTCTAATCCAACAACCTGTCAACTGGGGCATCAGCCCATGTCCAGACCAGCTGCTCTGTCACAGGCCCATAAGATTCCCTCTCAGCTCCAAGAGGTATTTAAAGGATTTTGACACAGCAACCGCAACGTGAAACAAATAATTAATGCTGTTTTGATCAGTGATCAGGGCTTTAGTGTGACATGAGCTGACCACTAAGAAAAACTGAGCTTTACTTTTGTTTAAACTTCAGTAAACTTTAGTGTTACTGTATTAACAAGATTTTGATCAATGTCTCAAGGACAGTACCAAAAAGCTATGTTCCTTACCTTGTTTTAGTTTAAAATTATGAAGAATAATTAATCTGAATGCAAGTCAAAGGGGCAGTTAGCTTTATACGCCTGCTGTGTAAAACATGCTTATTTATGCAACATCAACTTGTGTAGAGTTTTCAAAGCACGGGAGATAACCTTTTATGAGTTACAGCTGAATATACAAATGCATTTTAAAATAGGCAACAGTTGAGGTTAAATTGTTATTTAAAATACACTTCTATTTTCAGGAATATAATAAAGTATAGTTTCATGCCATATAGACCATCAAACCCAGACATTTTAAAGAATATTCCCATTTGATAAAATGTCTGATTTCCATAACAGCGAGATTTGCTGTAAAAACTTAAAATGTTACAATGTTCATCTGCTTTAAAACATACCAAATACACATAATGCCATAGCTGAAATCATGATTCAGATGGCAGATTTTTTTATACTGGGAAAAAGAAGTTTCTGCTTTTTAAGCAAACATATGTATTTTGATCCAAACTGAAAAACAAATAAAACACTTGGTTCTTGAAGAACATGATCACTATTCTATTTCTCAGATCTAACTGCAATTACTACAAAAGAGATGGTACCAAACAAGTTAAAAAAACCCTCGTTTATACCCTGCAGTAGCTGTATTTCACACACACACAAATATATAATAAAATCTCCGTGATGGATTTTGTAACGTGGTTCCTTTGCTTAGAACTAAACCACTTTCATTCTTAGGGCTTGTCCATACCAGGACATCAAGAAAATGAATCTGAAATAAGTGCCTTGATGAACTTGAATTCTACTAGTTAAACCCCTGTGTGGACACAGTCATTCAGTTTAGTTTACTGCTCCCTTAGGGCATGCACTGGAAAGTTAACATGGATTAAGGTAGGGTAAGAATTCAAAGTGCAATCGTACTTTGAAAATGGTTTAACGTAAACAGAATGAGACTCTTTGTTGTAGAATGAGACATGGAATTAATCAGGCAAGTCCTGTGTAGACAAGCCTTTGCAGATGAAGCTACTGGAGTGGTATTGTCAAAGCCAATGGTTTTCAACCTCTTCAGCTGCAGACCTGGAAACATCTTCCAGTGAAGCTGCAGACTTTGGTAGCACATTAAAATCTGCTGATAATTGATCTGATTTTCTTAGTTGACTCACGTGGATGACCTACAAGTAATCCAATGGCCCTCAATGAGATACGTACCAGACCTTGAAAATACTGGTTTAAGCTAAGTACGATTTACATACCTCCTCCTATTACTCAGTCTTAACTTCATAGCTATTGTACAGTAACCCAAATAGTCTAGCTATTGATGACATAAAATGAGATTTTAATGTTCATTTATGCAAGTGTAGAGACAGTTCAGCCCTGTGCAAGGATGCTACAAAAGATGCTCGACACAGCCTCATCCTTTCCAATAAGCAACATCTGCAGTCATAAGTTTGTTAAATCATAGTATGAGTGCCCTAAAAATGTGGAGTTTTGTCACTGCCAACTAATTTTCATGTATTTACTTCAAAGAACCCTACATTCACTTGTCAAAGCATGCTGGATAAAGAAATTTAAACTAATAGAAAATAATATTCACTGACACAAAAACAAGTACTAGTGTTCTTTTCAACTACCACTCTAATTCTTCTCATTTCCCCCTGTAATAATTCATAATTGTCTCCTACAAAAATAACTTGTACACATTTTCAGAGTTGAATTCAAAGTATACAGCAGAGCCAGAAGCAGATACACCCAGATTCCTTCTTTTCTTAAACCTGTGCTCTGACTGCAAAGAATGCTGTTTCTCTCAAAGGAAATTATGTTCCCTTGGTATTTAACTCCCTGATGCTGTTTTTGCAAAAACTTCACATTTCTTTTCTTTCACCCATATAAAAGAATTCTACTACACTTCAGTCATAATTCCTGGTTAAGACTGGAGCGTTCAGATCAAAAATCTGTCTCATCCAGGATCCTACCTCTAACAGAAGCCAAGATGCCTAAGGAAGAATATATTGTTAAAATACTCTCAGCCTCCTGCAGTTTGCAGCTCTAAGACTTCCTGAGCTAGAAGCGGTATGTTTGCATTTAAGATTAATATGATATACTGACATAACTTCAGACTTGACAAGCTGAAGAAAATGAGGCAAATTTTGCAACGAAAATGGCATCTCCTTTTATTGCACTACCGCTTTGAAAAAATGAACTGCAAATAAATGTATTACTCGGTAGCATATTTCCTACTACTTTGAAGATTCAACAGAAGACCTACTTGTTTGAACAGGTAACTTAAAAATCTGTTTACTCCCTCAACAGCACCGTTTTTAACTGTCAAAATAGAAAAGAATGTTTTATGTTTATAAAGAAGCAGGCGGAAGTTCTAGAAAATATTTCAAGCAGCTGGACACATTCATTTTGCTATTACCATATTAAAAAAAAAAAAGTTCTGAATGTAAAATCAGATTATTAATGTCATTGTAACACGGCACCACTTTGCTTTTTTCACCTTCAAAGTTTTCATGACATTAATGATACAGGCCTCACTTCTCTCTCCATGTATACATAGAATCAGGGGTTTAATCTTCATGACATCTCCAAGACAGTTAAATTGTAAGGCACAGGAACAGAGTGATTGCTCATGGTCACAAAAGAAAGCAAAGCAGCAAATCTAAGATTAGAAATAAGAAATTCCTTCTTCACTGATGAATTGCTCACTACTCCTGAAGTACATTTTCCACCCATTATGAAGTTCAAGATGTGTTAAAATCTACAATAGCCTTGAAAATTACTGCAGAATGACTGTAAAACTCAAGAGATAATAACTGAATTCCCTTAACATTGAATGTAAACATCATGCATTAAAAGGAAATCAATGGGAGCATTTTTCATATTTAACTTGAAAATAATGATTCTAAACATTAAATTAATAGAGGAAGGGTGATGCTCAGGCACTGGACTACTCCGAAGTGTGGAAGGAATGTGAAGTTCACAAAAGAGCAAAAAGGTCCAATTTACCAACTGTAAATGGTTCAGTTGATATGCATGGAGTTTTTGAGGTTTATCCCACATCATTGAAACAGATGCCCATTCACCATTCCACAGATTCAAAATACAAACTCACATACATACTGGGAAAATTTCTGACAGTTGATATTAGTTTAGTAGCAAACTTCTAAAGTTCCTGGGTAGAATGCACATATATGTTTATACAATGCAAGGAAGCAGTGGCAAGAGCTCCCTTGCCAGAACAACCTTCAAAAACAAAGCTATAGGAGTCTGGGCTAGATCCACAAAGTCTTTGATATGTGAGCTCTGGGCAAAAGTGTCTGCAACAGCTCAGGATATTATTCCCCCAGCTAGATGCTTCCTCCCAGCTGATGCTCTGCCTCTCCTTGAAGGATACTGTCCCCAGCGCAGAGGTCACCAAAAACAACAGGCAAAGGCACTTCACTTAGCCCTTATGCAAAGCTCAGTAATTTAGCTTAAAGGTCTGATGGAGGTGGGTTAGAACTGGAACAGCAGAGTAAGAGCCAGAGCAAAACTACTTTGCTTTCTGCTGATTCTCAGAGCGTAATAACCACTAGCAAGGGAACAAAAAATTGCATGCAGTAACTTCTTAAAATTACCACAGCAAGATTCACCAGACCTCTCTGTCTGTCAAAGCCCTGTGCTAGGGTCCAAATCTAACATGCAGAACCACTGAAATCCCTGCTCGGGTGCCGATTAAGAAGACTATGTTGAATCCGGATTCCCATTTGGATGCTTAATGCTGCCCAAAATCCTAACAACTCTGCTCAACTGTTAGTCTACTCCATGACTTAGTCTCAGCAGAATTCTTCAACTTGGCACTTTTTTTTGTCTAATATATAGGCCAGTGCCTGGCTAACATACACAAAAGAGAGCTGAAGATTTACACACAAATGTGTTTCCCAGCAGTGAGCACACTCTCCTGTGATGTGGGAAGCAATATTAATTGAAGCAAGATCCTGCAGCCTGACTCTACCACATCCCAGGGAAATGCCCTAGCCCTTGGGCATTGAGTTAATCTCTCATTAGCCATCCCTCTGGTCTCTTGAATAAATTATTTATGAAAAGCAGAAAAACTTCAATAGGAAAAAGTGAAAAGAGATTTACCATGGAGTTATGGCAAAAAAAACCCCAATTCTTCAGGAGGTGAAATATGTTTAAAAAAAAAAAGCCACTTTAGACAACAAATCAATTTGCACTTTGGGGGGCAAGTACACATTCAAACTAGCTAAACGCTATCGAGGACATATATAGCTATAGCTATGACACCTAGATGTGACAGAAATGAATTCTCTCTTTTTCAGTATCAAGCAGAACAAAAATAAGTAAACAGGATTCCTACTGACAAAACCAAGAGGCTATTCACCAGGCTATGTGAGGTACTTTGGCCGTCTCCCGCCCTCAGGCCACCCCATGTAGAATAAGGTGGCTTTCTTGACTGAGGGCCCCATCTTGAGGAACGGGTCGGCGGCTGAAAAACCCAAGTAGAAAGCGAGGTCCATTTTGGGGAGCTGTTAGACATCTATATTCAAGAGCACAGTTTTAAACTGCACTCTACCCCTCCACATTGGCCCTAACCAAACCTGTGCACAGCCTGCTGAATTCCATGACTCCTTTTACTGCACTTCCATTTCTAACTTTGCATGTACAAAGACAGAACAAATAATTTTTAAAAAGTGTTTGGTACAGCGATTTGTCTGGAAAGCCAGGCTACTCCCCAAAACGTGGATGCCTAACACCAGACTGCCTCCATCCACATGGGTCAAAACCTAAAATTCTTTCAGAAGGGTACACACTTCTATGCTTCATAAGAATATAAATAATAAATATGCAGTGCTCATTACTTTTATTTAAAATTATATGGGTGGGCAGAGGAGGAGAAAGACCTCATAGAAAAAAGATCTCATCACCCTCTCTACCAGAAGAGCAGATCCACCAGGCACAAATTGCTGTAACTTCAGGAATTCCTAAGAATTATGACAATCCTTACTACAGTTAAATAGCCAGAAACCTAAATTTTTTATCTTGTGATCTTTTGGAAGAATATTTCATTTTGTAACCAAATGCAAGAGGTCCAATCCAAAGGACAACTCAAGCTCCTGGAACTATGGGAACTTAAGACTCAAGCACAAACCTATAAGTGCGTTGCTGGAGTTCTGTCTAACACGATAGTAACAGCCTGACAATTTTCAAGTACATACAACTCTGTTTGTTGTTCCTCATTGTGTCCACAGCTCCTTGTCTGAACATCCAGATACCCAAGGAAAATACTCAGCTGGCTGAAACACTAATGTGATCTTTGGGGCTACAATTTTGAATCTGTTAAGTGCCTTTGACGAACCATCTCAGTCTCTGGCTCCATTTTTGATCAAGTGTGACCACAACCTTATAGAATCATAGCATGGTTTGGGTTGGAAGGGACCTTAAACATCATCCGGTTCCAACTCCCCTCCCATGGGCAGGGACACCTCCCACCAGACCAGGTTGCCCAAAGCCCCATCCAGCCTGGCCTTGAACCCCTCCAGGGATGGGGCAGCCACAGCTTCTCTGGGCAACCTGTTCCAATGCCTCACCACCCTCACAGTTAATCTTCAGATGTATAACCTGTGTGGGCCTACAACAGTATTTCCTCAGCATTTTGTTTAGATTCTAGCGCCCTCCAGGATCCCTTTCTGATGTCTTGAGGATTTCTGGTGGTCTGCAAACCTGCCAGAGCAAGAGCAATTTATAACTCAGTGGTGTGCAGGTGGAATGGATAAAACCAGACTTGCAAGGTAAACTGTGAGATAAATCACCTTTATCTAAATTTATGTTTAACTGTTGAAAACTTAACTGGTTTAGCCAAAGTGATGGGATCCAAATTACCACCACAAAAGTGTGCAATTTTTATGTGAAATGTCTTAGAATCAATGCCGTAACATACACATTAATGATGAAATGTCTACAAAACAATGCTGTAACGTGTTCATGAGTGCTTAGAAATAATCTTATAATCACATGCATGTAAAAATTCTTTCAATTTCCTGTTTGTACAGAAAAGCGGTAATTTTAATTTTACTCTAAGATAAAGTACAAATTATAAATGTTTATTTCTTTTTTCCAACTAATGAATAAAAAATGTCGGGCAAGGGAAAGATCTACTCAGCATAAAACCATTAAGATCAAGGGCTAGATTTCAGAAGTCATTTTCAGTTTTAGGTGAGTGGTGGAATTTTCAAAAATTTTTAAGCAGATCAGGCATCTTACGCCCTTAGATTTTAAGACACAATTGTTTAGGTACTTAATGGGGTTTTCAGAAGGCCTAAATGCCTTCGAAACAATTAGTCAAATGACTACAAATATTTAGCATTTCCTCTGGTTGGTTAGTAAGTCAGTTTTTAAATGCAAAGTGTGTTTTTAATAAATGTAGGGCCTGTCTCCCTACGTTTAGGTCAGGTGCAGACTGTTGTGCACTCGTTGAGCTTATGCTCTCAGTAGGCTGGATACAAGCCAGCTTCTGTACAGATGCCATATAAACTACATTTTCATGTTCATTTTAAGACAGTGCTGTGGCCAAGAGAAGCAATCTCTGCTACCAACCGGCCCCCATAACTACCACATTATCACCTCCTGTCTGCCAGCATAAGCATTTGAATTGGAGACCTTGTTTAGGTTAAAACCAACTTATTTTTTTGGCGAGATTAGGTTTGATCTAGACCAGATCCCTCGATCCAGCTCACTATGTTGCTGCACAAACACTTGTGCAAGGAGAGAAAGTGGAAAGATGTGCAGAAAGGGCAAGTCT
>JAHREE010150727.1:57197-83199 GCA_033628505.1 Tringa tobata
AAGGGAGGGTGTCAAGAGGATGGGGCTGGTCTTTTTTCAGTGGTGCCCAGGGATAGGACAAGAGGAAATGGGCACAAACTTGAAAGTAAGAAGTTCCACCTAAACATGAGGAGGAACTTCTTTCCTTTGAGGGTGGCAGAGCCCTGGAAGAGGCTGCCCAGGGAGGTGGTGGAGTCTCCTTCCCTGGAGACATTCAAAACCCTCCTGAATAAGTTCCTTCTAGGTGGAGCTGCTTTGGCAGGGGGGTTGGACTAGATGATCTCCAGAGGTCCCTTCCCACCCCATGTGATTCTGTGATTGTGTGATTCCAAGGTGTTCAAGTACTGTGTTCATGTCTATTAGCTTCAGTGAGATGGTTCCAATACTTAAGTTTAAGCCTATGTTTAATTGCTTGCAGAATCCTCTGGGTTTGATTAGCACTACTCCATACAGCGTCATTTATGCTTCTATGATACTGTCCAAGATCATCAGTTCCTAAACTTCTTACATCCTGGATTACTCTCCACCGTCCCAGTTTCTTTGCAGAGTGCTATCCACGTTTACCATTATGCTTCTAATTGAAATGGGTGCCAATGATTGCTTCAATAACCCAACTGCTTTGTGCCGTCACATCTGCCTCGCTAAGTGTTGTTAATTTGACTCCCCCAAATCCAAGAAGGTGTCAGGATGACAGGTTGCCTTTCACTACATTAAGTACATTCCTTTATCTTCCTTAGAAGTGGCTTCTGTGCTGTGTGTTGTTTTCTTGCCTTTTAAAATAACAGATAGGAGGTTGTGAATGTTGCCATGTGTGGTTTCATCATGGGTTTTTTAGTTTCCTGGAGCTGCTGGTCTCTTGTTATAGAATACTAAAATCTAGATGTTTTGTCTGCACAGGCTGTTACAGGGTCTGAGAACGGTTTGTGTAACAGTGTGATAGACAGCCTACTAAAGAAAAGCAAAAAACGTGAGTAAAAGTTTGTTTCTCTCTTCCTTCTCCAAAGGAAGATCAGCAGAATAGGTTAACAGGCAGAGAGGAAAAAGAGAATTGTCCTGTTTGGAGCTGAAGGGTCTTAAGGGAAGATTCACTGGGATTTCTTATAAAAAACGAAATGTTAACATTAGCGTTATAAAGGAAATCTTTCCGCAGGGTAAGGTTCTTTGTTTAACAGACCTCGCTTTCCTTCAAAGCAGTGTTTGCTCTCTGTTACTTTGTGAGTAATTTTTATTACCAGCAAAACATCCAAAAAAAATTTTTTTTGTTGTTGTGGTTGTTCTTTTAAAAAAAAATAATCCCCTTGAGCTTGAAGTTTTTGCCGACACCGTCCTTCCCTTAAACGCGGGCAGACACAGAGTCCTTGGGCAGGTACTTTGCCAAGGGTCAGGTTGCATCCTCATTAGCAGCATGCTTCATTGCTTTGGGACACAACAGGGAATGTTTCCTCCCCGTGCAAGGCTGGCGCTACTGGCCTTCTCCTGCCTGTGGTGGCCCCGGGGAGCCAGCAGGGCCTGTGTGCAGGGTTGTGGGTGTGCAGGGAGTCAGGGACAGTCCTTTGCCCATCCACGCAGGTGGCAGCCCCGCTGTTGACCGTGGGTGGGCACCAAGGAATGTCCCTTGTGATACTTCCCTTTTCCTGCCGGCAGCTTAGCAAATTGCCTGAGCTGCTGGGTTCATTTGTGCAGAGTTTGGCAGTGCATTTTCCATAGCGATTTTTGTGTCTGTGTACGTTTCTGCGTGTGCTTTTAAGTTCAGTCAATACTTACCGGGCTCGCTACGCGCTTTGACGTGCCATTGCTCAACAAACAAAAATCATGAAGTCCTGAGCCTTTCTTATCTCCAGAGGGCTCCTTAATGTATTGTAGAGTATCACTACTTGTATTTCTTTTGATATTTGTGAGTACTCTAGTTCCTAAGATACTGCGAGTACAAAAGCCTCAGCAACTAGAGGCA
Organism: Tringa tobata; assembly: GCA_033628505.1. Lineage (NCBI taxonomy): Eukaryota > Metazoa > Chordata > Aves > Charadriiformes > Scolopacidae > Tringa > Tringa tobata. The sequence goes on from JAHREE010150727.1 coordinate 59,128, forward strand.
TGCTGACGTGCAATTCTCAGCTTTCATTTTTCAAAAACCCTCACGGTGGCATAAAAACAGCCAGGAAATGTAAACTATGGCAAACCCGTAGTTTGTGAGTTGTTAAGCAGAGGTCCTGTGCCAAGGGGATGCCACATATAGAGCTGGCATATGAGGTCACATATATGAGGTGACAGCTAACCTGAATCCCCAGGTCTGGGCAGAAGAAAGCCTGCAGAGGCTGCTGAAGCCAACGGGCACTGGCTGACCCAGGATCCAGCTGTGTGTCCCGTTCAGCCCCATCCAGCAGCAGACGGCTGGGATGCCTGCAGAGCCATTGTCTTTTGTCTAGAAACTTCTCCCAGAACCTCCTCCTTCTCCTCAGCTCCCTGGGCCACGTGTAGTTTTTGTTGGGGTCACAATAAGGGTACCAAGAAGATTGTACACCTTTGCTGTAAAGGCTTAGTGGGATAGATGGATGAAAATGTCCAAAATCCAGTATATTTTGTAACCTTATGCTGGGAATCCTTATGGTTGGCAGCATGAAAGCCTGTCTTCTTCATGTGGGCCATCCTTGCATTGCCACAGAGGCGTTAGTTTTGAGTGCCTTTCTGGGGATCATATGCAGGTTCTTTCCGTAATGAAGCGGCTGTTGTGAAGTTTGCCTTCTAAAGTTTACCCCTTAGGCTCCTGTGGAAAAGCAAGCCTGAAGCTGCCAATATCTAGCTCTTAATTATTGTTCGGTTCTGGGGCATAACCACCCTGGTTACATTCATGAAAGTCAGGAATCGTGCTTATGCAATTCTTCTGGTATTGTAAATAGAGCCCTGGAGAAATTTGTTTTTATTTTAGTAGTAAATTTTCTAAGAGATGACTTTTAAAAAAAAAAAAAATTACATTTCTATTACTAAATATAAAATTAGAGGTCTGCACTGCAGTACATAATGTTATGTTCCAACGATTTTATTCACCATCGGTTGGTTGAGAGCTGCTTTAATCACATGAATAGCCTCGCTCTGAAGAACTCAGAGTAATTATTCATGTATGGGTTTGCAGAATTTGGTTCATAAGGACTGACAGCATGAGTAAGACGGGTATGGTGTGTGGTATTGCTGATGTGCACCACAGTGAGTTAGAGGAATATTTCAGTTCATTTCCTTAGATGTTTTCTTTAGGTCCTCCTTGTTTTCAGAAAACCAAAGCGTGTCTCCCTTAATGAGAAGCGACCACTTTGGTCTTTACTTTGCAAAGTCAAGTACTGTCTCGTGGCTGTAGTGGAAAAATCGCTGATGTCTAGTAGAATAGTGTGATTTCCCAGAACTGAAATTTATCCATCTGCCTTGTGAAATGAAGGGCTGATGCAAAGCTCTTTTTTCAGTGCATATCATCATTAAAATCATTGAACTAAATATGGTAAGAAAAAGAAAAAGAAATATATTCAGTGTAAATGTAGATATCATGACATGTAAAATTGATCTCTAAAAGTAGTGTAGGAAAAAAGCTTTTCAACATAAATATGTAACTAATATGTCAATTAGTTCATAAGATATTCATAATATGACAAGTTGCAATACGGTATAAAGTAGAGAGAGGGAGGTGGGAATCAAATTTACATGGGAAGTAAATTCTGATTTCTAGCTTTTTAGCTGGGGGAAGAACAAACACATAGTCTGTGGAAAAATAAGAAACAATATGCATGCAAAATTTAGATACTTTTAAATTATTTTAATTACTATCAAAAAATGTTGCCTACAGCTAACAGAGTGAAAATGATTAGAGGGAAGACTTTGATTTTTTCAATAAGCTCCTCTCTAATGATGGAAAAAAGAAAATGATAACAACTTGTTGTTTGTATTACAGTACTATGTACAGCTACAATCTGGGCCTCATTATGCTAGAAACTTGTCAAACACAGGTAGAAAAACAGTGTCTTTCCCAAAGGAGCAGCAAACTGATTCATACAAAGGAAAAACAAGACTAGCGTACGATAATAAGGAACAGCTGAAGGAGAGTAAAGGAATAAGAATAATCTAATTTTTTTTGCCCTCTATGTATGCAATAGAGCCGGAAGGAGAAAAGTATTTTGATTTCGCAGGGAATCTTGATGTTCCAGTAATTTAAAATTGTCTGTAAAAAGGACTGGAGCCCGAGTTCTCGGATACTTGGGTGTTGGCCATGGCTCTAGCCATGACCCTGGTGTCTGTGAGCTCTCCAGTCACCATGACACTGTGCTATGCCTGGTAGCCTGCCCTGGACTGAAGACATCAGAAGCCCAAGGGTCCTTAATCTTCAGGCATTTGCCTAGCAAGATTTGTTGAAGCTGTGGGAGCTGGAACCCATGGTCCCCAGGAGACTACCAGCTGGGCTGCTCAGAAGCCGGGGCTGGCATAACTCCAGTGGAAGCTTGCCTGTTTTCCGAAGGAATTCAATTGAATACTTGTCTGTATGAAATGTTTCTGTTCGGTAAATTGAGACATTCCAAAGAAAAAAAAAAATAGTCAGAGGGTTTTTTTTCCACCACATGTAGGGAGCAGGTACCTGACTTCTGTTTTGACAAATTTAAATATAAATACGTGTATTTGTGAGATAGAAGGGTAAGGAGTGCCTGGACATTTTCCTGCCTCTTCTTCATTTGGCATACCGTAATATTTTCTTATTTATTTGTATTGCAGCAGTGCTTAGGAATCCAGAACTTTTATTGTGCTCATCAGTATCAAAGCACAGAACAAAATAGCCTAAATGCCTTTGTGAGATTCTTATGGTTAGAAGTGAGTTGGAGGAGAGCTCCGAGGAAGGAGACAGTAAGCTCTCCACAACTTAATTCAAGAGGGTGTAACTTTCCTCAAAGAGCGTGTGTGATTGAAGGGCAGCATGGAGAACACAGCCTGGGAGCTCTACAGCAACACAGGACGTGGGCTGGAGATACAGAGCAGCAGGACTTCAGTATAGGAGAATTAAAATCAGGATGCGATATAAGGGTCGGGCTGATTGAGCTGAGGTGATTTACCAAATAACTTGCAAGTAGTGGAGCTGATCTGTTATTGAGAGCTCACTGGAAAGTTAGAGACAGGGTCTTTAAGAGATTGGGTTTTCATAAAAGTCCGAAAAATAGAATGCTAGGTATCTTACATTGGACTTTCAAAACTGTTGGCACTGGCATTTCCTAACTTTTGAGTGCTTGACTTTGAAACCGTGACAGTGTTGGTGTTTTTTTTTCCTAAATGTTCTGCGTATTTAGACATTTTCAATTCTTTGATTATAGTTAAGAAAAAAAACCCACCAACAAATCCACAAAAATCAACCCTTCCCCCCTTTCCCATTTGGGAACCATCTTGCTGGATTTATTATTTTGCACTGTGTTCTTGGGGGCTGCAGAGAAGGTTTCCAGAGCATTTCAACTGGAGATTAGTATGCTCACAGTAAAAGTGAGCCTAGGGATATCCAACCTTGATCTCTGTCGATCTCCTGGAGCAGCCTGTTTTCAGTTGACTTTTGCAATGTTCCTTCTCTTAATGCCTCTTCCTTGCCTGCAGCCACTTCATTAGAAAACCTGCAGAATGGAAGAGGCGGATGTGTTTAATATTGGTAGGTGTCAAGACCAAAGGAAAGACACTGTTTGGCTACTTGCATGTGAGTAAGGATGTTCCATCTCAGCTGAACAAGATGGACAAGGCATGGGGCATTAGGATCTGAAATTGGTTTGTGCTATGCAAGGAGTATCATTGCTTTTAAATTGAGAGGGAGCTATTCATTGCATTGCTTTTATGCTGAGACTGGATCTGAGACTCTCATAACTAAGCAGGTTGTATGAAGAAAATGCCCTCCTTCATCAAAATCAGGAATTATATATTGTTTTAACCATAGCGGTCTACAGTAACTACTACGGTTTTCTACTTGGTATTTTAAGGATATACAGTCCATATATGCTAATGTATCTGCATGAGAGATTGTCATGTCTTAGAGTCAATCTTTGGCAGAAACAATAGAACAGACTCACAAACAGGTGGTTCTCATCACTGGATGCATAATGCTGCGTGTGTGCGCATTTTAGCCTTTTGCCTAGCGCCCTCATCCTGTAGAGGATGCAGTTCTTTCGGGACATAGATGAGGATGCATTTGCTGGAGAAGGTAACCAAGTACTTCCTTCACTGAGGCATCCCGCTTTGGTGCCTGTATAAACATCTCTAGGCAGTCAGGTAAACCAACAGCACATAATCTGTCACTGCTAAGGACAGCATTGCTGTTTTGTGTACATAAGAAAGGAAGATATATTTGCACTGAGCGTGGATGTTCTGTTCTTCATTCATGTGTGACCAAATTCTAATCTCTTTCTGTCTGCCATAAATCCAGAATAACCGACTGAAGTCAGTGCAGTTCCTGGGGATTTGTGCTACTGTAAATGAGAACAGAATAGAGAAATTTTTCTCCCTCTCTCTCCTAATAGTGAGAAGAAAATCTGGAATGTCAGTCTGGCTATACTTCTTTGTCCATAAAATGGACATCATTTAAACCTTCTTTATTTTTTTATGCATTTGGAATATAACAGAAGGAGAGCCTTGATGGTTTCTTATTTTCCAGGAATATAAACATTAAAAGTCATTTTTCTTTTACACATGAGTTAGGAAGCATAATTTACTTGAAAGGACCCTATTATATACTCAGTACTGTATTTGTTTATCTAATTGAATAGAAGAGCATTTACTGCAGTTTCAAAGTTAAGCCAATAAACACTTGTCTTTGTATTGCAGCAGCAATGTTTGACAATTGGATTAGGCAACACCCATTTTAACTTAGGTTTATTTTATAGTATTGATGAAGCAAAACTCAGAGTGCATTTTCACTCCCTTGCTTGCACTGTCACCACAAGTTGGATATTTGGCAAAAGATGCCAAAAGCCTTTCTTACAAGTTGCCTGTGTGACTCACATCATCCTTGTTTCCAACAGCACCGGCTTGCCTCAGACTTTACATTTTGCTTAACGTGGCCTGGGATAGGTTCTGCATGCAAGGATTTTAAATGGACCTAGGTATATAATTCCTGTTAAGAGGAAAGCAGTGGAAAGCAACCAGCCTTTTTCTCTCGCGTGCCACACTCACAACAAAACCTCTGTCCCTCCACTCTGCCTACTAAAGTCCAGGAACACCATGCTTATAAGAGTGCTTAAAAAGCTTTTCTTTTTACTGTTGATGCTGTTGGCATTCTTAGGCCTAAAAATATTTAAGATTGTTGTATTGTGTTTTTTTTTTTTTTTTACTCTATAAATGACATTCTGGATTGTGCTGCCTGTATCGAATAGCTTCTGGAACATCCTTCCTAATCGGTTCCTTTTGGGAACTCGTTCAGAAGCCATGCCAGTGCCTGCAGTGCACGGGGACTACAGATGAGAGCTTTGTTACAGAAGCATGAGATCAATTCACCATTCCGGCCCACGTAGTAAGTGCATTCCTGACTGAATGTTGCATAGTTTTTATTTTCCTGGGACAGCATTGCAGCTTTTCTCCTCACTGAAAGAGCTTTGTTCATTAGATACAGGAAGTCTTGCTAAACATCCATAACGTTACATTAACAGCTGCTGGTGGATCTTTGAAGACCCAGTGATCAGGGGAGAGTTTGCAAGAGATTTGGTGATTCTTTGCTGTGATTGTTTTCTTAAGCACGCTCCACAATCTAAACTTCTGTAACAAAAAAAAAAAAGGGGGGGGGGCGGCAGTTAATCTTTAAGATTGCGAAGAAAACTTTTAAAACATGCACCAGATGGAAATCAATGCAGTTAGTGTCTGCAAGCAGACAGATACACTGAGAAGCAGCAGCCTTCAGCAGTCTGAAGGCTGATACTATTTGGATGAAAGGAAAAAGAGCTGCAAACCAGTCAGGCAACGTAGATATCATCAATACAATTTCAGGGAATCTGCAAGTCTGCAGTGAGCCCTGTCTTTTTTAACATTGTTGATAGGTTTGGTTTTGCCAGTGGCTCAAGAGAAACCAAATTTTCTCTCCTGTTGATTTGTGCTTGCTGTGTTTTGTATAGACAACTTCCATTACTTCCTGCAGCAGTGCACACAGATAGCTGACTCAGTAACAGAGCTGACTGGTAAAAAAAGATTTCCAATCTATAGAAAATAAATTTGTATTTCTCTACTTGTTTTCGTCACTTCTCAAGCAAGGAGAACAGACTGCTAAACAAAAACTGATTTTAAAGGTCTGGGTAAAAGAAAAACATTTTCTCACAACTACAAAAGAAAGAGAAAAGATCACGACTAATGAATGGTGAGATGTTTGAGTTCAACTGTTTTGATCACCATCTCTTGCGGGTGAACTTTAGCAGGATTTTTACAGAACCTCTCCAGAATAATTGGTTGTTTATGTCACCAAGAATACTGCATGTGTAGCTTCAATCCAGTCTATGTATGGATGCCATGCTGACATAGTGTTGCTGGTTTTGGTAGAGGAAAATGAATCCTTACATCCTCCCGCCTGTCACCTCTGAAATGGTAAACCAATAGGATAATCAAAGAAATGCCCACCTGATGGGTGTAATGTTTGCAGGCAGCACCTTGCAGCACATCTAGGTGCCTGGCAGCTCCAGGTTGTTGATGCTGTTAGTAATGCACATGCAAGACCATAAAAGGTACCATTTTTTTCAATAGTAATTAGTAGGCCAGTAGAATAAACAAAAGATTTTATGAAAATGAGGTCTGTTCCATTCATGGATGGCTCTGGGACAAAGATTGAATCGCATGCTTGTCACCAGTCAATGTCCCTCTCAAGGTATACAGTGTCCCGTATATGTTTTACCAGATATTACTGCAAGATCCTTACAACAGACCATCTATTTTTTACATTAGCTGCATTGCAACTGCAACCCGGGCCTCAAACAGCTCTGTGCTGTCAGCAAGACCTTCTGTGTTCTCCAGTTAAGTTCAGGTCTCGGCTTCTGCTCACAAAAAAATTGCAGTGTCTTTGTGTGGCTGGTTTTGTGCCTAATGCACCCGTACAGGGAGATGCTGTATTACATTGTGATACCAAGAATTTAGTGGTAGGAAGCTACAGTGAGGCAAGTTTGAATGAGAAATAAGACACGTGTTTCCAACAGTGGGGACCATTCCCCACTGGAGCACAAGTTCCAAGGGAAAGCATCTCCTGGTAGCTGATAGTTAATACCATATTTTTTGGAAGTTTGTGGACAAGTTGGCAGATTCCACCAAGTTTCAGCTGTTATGGGCTGAGTGACCAAGGCAAGTAGGGATTTATCTGTGGAGAAGAGCATGGCAGAAAACATGTTGGTTCCAGTCCACCGCTGCCTCCTGTCTCCTCTTCCCTGGTGTCCCTCCTGTGTTCCCAGCAGAGAGTCTCAGGAGGACAACCTGCAGCACTGGTGTCTTTTGTGCCAGCAGCTCAGTGACATCAGGGCTGCTCCCTTGGTATGTGAGGCGATGCTGGGGAAAGAGGACTTAGGTTTCATGTTTTTGCCTCTTCAGCCTTCCTCTTACCCCTTTCCTCCCTTGATTTTTGGGGAGTTCAGTGCTGCTGGGAGAAAAGGGTGGGAGATCTGGCTTTAAAGGAGTTGAGTCCTAAAATAGAACAGTAGTCTTCAGGCTGTTATTTCTAGCTGGTCACAGATAATAAAGTAAGTCTTTGCTTATCAGATGCTACATCCAGACAGGACAAGATGCTTGAAGCCCTCAAGTGTTGTTAGTATCTGCTGTCAGCCAACAGCATAGCAAATGTAGCACTCGAGCCCCAGAGTCCCAGAGATTGGCCATGATATAATGAGGATTCAAAATCAATAAGCATTTTGGTTTCCCTGTACTAGAAGTCTTTAAGGCTTTTGTGTTTTTCTGCACAAACTTGGAGGCTTGAAATGAATTATTTAGGTGAAAGATGAGTCTTTTTTATGATTATGATTATTTGTCTTCATATACTTGGGGACTAAGTACTGTAGGATAAAGAAACATATCAGAAGCCTTGTGATGATATCCTTAAAATCGGCAACGTGGGATGCTGTTGTACCAGAGAATGGCACTGTTGTGAGACTGAAGATCAAGTCCTGGTTTTAGTGGCAGAAGTCATTTTAACAGGTGCCCACGTGTGTTTAATAAAACCAGATTTCTACCTTTCCAACTGCCATTTTAGTCCTAGCAGCATATTTTGCAGTTCCCACTCAAGTCAAGTTGTATGTGATAGCGATGGCAGTGTTGTTGAAGCAGAGAGACTTATATCGAACACCATCGTGACCGATCTCACGCTTCTCAGCTAGCAAACTGAGCTGGAAAGTGTTAAATCTCCTCCAGCAACGCTGTGATGGGAGATGCTCCAGTCATCTTTACCTCCCAAGTCACTTTCATTCTGAAAGATTTTTATTAAAACGAAAAGTGTTGTCTGTTTCTTCTCCCAGACAGAAAACAAACATTGGCATCTAGAGTGGTGGAAGACGAATACTGGGCAACTTGATTAAAGTGTATTCCTTGTAATGAGCGGTGCCTCCCTTATCCTGCCATTGTTTCCAGACAAAAAAATCCACCCCAAAACGGCCTGCCCTTTCCCATTGTGTATAGTCACATTTTCCAAGTTCAGCCAAAATGGGTTTTATAAAAAGCTTATTTTTAAAAAAAAAAAAAAAAAGGAAAGATGAACTTTTTCTTTTAGTAAACCACTGAGGCAACTCCTAAATGAAAGCAATCATCTTGTGCATTTTTTGTATAGGAAAACTGTTGAAGGTGGTGCTCTATCTAATCTAACCTACGAGAGGAGGAATATAATACTGATAAAAAAAGGTCATGGGATAAATGTTATCTGAGCTTTGCTTAAAGGTTTGCTACCAAAATTGAAGCTGAATTTTACCTAAAACACTAGGGAATGTAATAAAGGTAGAAGTGATTTGCAGCAGAATACAGTGTGCTTGTACTGTTATCTTTTTATCACTGCCATCACCAATACCAACATTTACATTTATCTGCCAGTGTCCATTGAACTAGCAATCCCCTAATGTATTAACAGACATTATTATCTGTAATAGCTCAATTCAGTCAGCTTTAATGGGAGAATCCCATAGTCTCTGCATCATGTTTGCCACTACCCAGAGACAGTTGCTTGTGGGCATTCACCTGTGTGCAAACTAGGCATGAAAAATTAAATTTTTGTATCGTATGCTTACATTTTGGAAACATTAAAAAGAAACTGTAGTCAATAGACAGATAAAGGTATCCTCAAAAAAAAAAAAATCAAAGAAAACCTGAGTCTTAGGCTAAGCCATGTCCTCAGCTCTGTTTTGTGGCACTTTTATTTGCTTTAAAGACTCGGTATGGATTTTCCTCGGTGTCTTTATATGCTGACTTTTACTGTACTGGTTCCACCACTACCAGACTCAGTAAACAAGGATATGCCCAGGGAAAAACAGACACAGCTAAAAAGGTCTGTGTTACCAGCCAAAATCTGGTTAGGTTAGTATGGGCTTCTAGCAGCCAAAATAAAACAGTTGTGCAGGGCCAAGAATTTTGAGATGGAGAGGGCTGGAAGAATTCTAAATATGCTACAGAAGTGGAAGCAACAGGACTTGGCAAAATCCTTGATCTGGGTAGAGAAACAACGCATCTCGCTAGCCAAACAGCAGGGTGGTGTCAGAAGAGAGAGTGAAATGGCAAAACCCTTGGGCAGAGGCAAGAGAGGATTTCCAGGAAGGGGTGTCTGAGACCTGGGTCTGGATGGAGATGAAAAGTTAGCTCTAATGAAATACCCATTTGCTCAGATTTTTTGGTTCAGTGTAAATATAAATTCTTGACTCAAAATTCCTCTTTAGTATGATCAAGGGATCTGTAATGACCAAATAATCCTGAAAGATCCAACAAAAACAAAGCATTCTTGAGATACGTAGATAAATATGTGTACCTCCATCTGTACTTACATATGTGTGTTAAATGGAGATGGCTTGACCTAATAGTTTAAATAATAGAGACAAGTATTTCATACTAGAATAGCATTAAATAATTACAGTGAAGAATCTGATTTCCTTGTGCTTCACTTCAGTTCTGTATTGACACATTTCTTTTTAGGTTTTCTTCTTTTCCATCCTTATTTTAGGGATGATTGCATTCACTATAGCAGCTACAATAATAGAAAGAAATTTATCTGCAGAACCTGCATCAGAGAAGCTTGACATATAAATGCTTGTGCCTGTTTGGCAAGAGAATTAGCAAAGTGATGTGTATATTTTTATGGTCCCCACTTACACACAAATATGTATTGATTGAGAGGAAAGCAGTGCACATACCAATTTCTCAGCACAGAATAGAGAGATGCACTCAGCCAACATGGCATTTGTGCTGTATGATTTTCTTTGTTTTTAGCACCAAGTTCAATATAAAAGGCAGGTACTTTCAGTTAATTAAAATTACACATTTTATCCAGGAACACATCAATAGATAGGCGTGTAAAAGGTAGAGATTTTATCTCACTCAAAGAGAACATGGATTTGGTTGACTCTTACTCTTTGAATTTGTGTTTGTGGCTTATTACCGTTGTAATCAACAAAATATAAATCTTCTAAGCGCTGGCTTGAACCTGGCTGCTCTGAGGGAGCATTTTACAGCAGGACCCCTCCATCCAAGCCCCTAGACCGCTCGGAGTCTGTTGTTTTTTTTTTTCTTTCTTGTGCTGGAGCTGTCAGAGCTCGCAGATTTAGCATTGGGGTGATTCAGCATAAAATAACCCCGCACGGCTCTGCTGGCGTCTGGCACCCAGGCTGCCCTCGCAGAAGAGATGCACATGCCCCTGCAGGACCTGGAGCCCGCCGAAGGGCGGAGACAGGGCTCGTGCCAAAATATGCAAAGAATTGAAATGAAGATTCTCCTAACCCTATACAACACGCTCTTTTTTTTTTATTATTATTATTTTTTTTCCTCCCCCCCAAAAAATGCCTAGATCTCTCATCAAAGTAAAATGTAATTAGGGGTATTATTACATGCCTTCTTAATTGGAACAGCTTGTGACAGAGAAGTATTTGGGAGGATTTCAACCTGACAACAAAGTGCAAGTGTTGTGCGTGCTGTGCCCGGGTGGAAATGCAGCCTGGCAAATCCACGGCCACGCAGAGCAGATGAACGGCAAGGGGACTAGTGGGACTAGTGCTGTAGTCACAATCGGATGCTGTTAAAACTCCTCCAGACTGCTCCATGAGATTAAGTCTCTTCCCTGTGAGCAGCAGCGAACACGTTAACAAGTCATGTAGCGTTGTAAGTGAAATCTTTCCCCCAGCAGTATAAAGGAGTGATCGAAATTTCGCCCTGTCCTGCAGTTTTTGTCCCAAACTCAAAGCTGGCGGTGTCAATAAATGAACAAGTGGGCAGTCGGTCCAGAAACCTGTTCTTTGTGATACCCAGCCATGAGAGCGAGGCGCTAGCAAAGGGATGGGAGGAATTCCCGTAGGCAGCGTGATGGAGAGAGACCAGCAACATAGAGAGGATTCAGGCACAGGTAGGGAGGGATTGACACCGGGGGGGTAAAAGGTGCCTTCATTCTTCTTGCGCAACGGCTCTGCGCTGCTGTGGCCAGAGGAATAATACCCCAGGGGACTGCTCACCCAGACAGTCTGGCTATGGGCCAGGTATTAATTTCCCTCAGTTCCCGTGTAGGAGCAGGGAAAGTGAGGGAAAGTGTTAGAAATGAAAATAAGATGAAGACGTTAACGGCGTCTGCCACCGGCTTTCTTCCTAGGCTGCTTGCTTCCTAGCTGCTTGCACAGCCCCAGAGTAAATGTAGAAACAAGTTTGTTATATATTATTTGTACTACTAATAAGTTTTCATATGATTGATAAATTATTATTTTTTCTCCGTTACTTCTCTTAGTGGAATGTGAGTGTAGCTGGAAAGATTTAACACAGTGCACTGAGAAGAGCTGTTGCCCGACATTCAGTAGTTAAGTTATGAACTACTGGACACTGGAGTAATAAAAACCTACTTGCTTTGATCTTGTAGTTAAAAAATGATTAAAGTATAGAATTGCATGTGCCGACATTAGACCTCCACCCACAGAGAGATTTAAAGCTGTCAGGGGAAAAAGGAAAGTTGAAAGACAGCTTAAATATAATAATTCAGAAATTGAACTTCTTTGTGATTTCAAAGATGGTCAGAGTAAAAGGGATTTTTCGTACCCTATTTGTTATACTAGATCTAAGAACCTTATCCCAAGACATTGCTTCTTGCCCACAACCAAAATGCTGAAAAATGCTTAAGAAAAGGTGGCGTATCTGAGCTGCGTTTCCATATTTACTGTTGAACTGAACTCAGTGAATTTACAGCCTTGGGAATTACCTCTTCCCCTCTTGGTACCTCCACGCTGCTCGGGGTGACCCCTGCCCTCCCTTGTGCTCGTGTGCTGCAAATAGAAAGGACGGGACTGTGCAGTAATGCAGTCTGGAGGGATGAAAAGCTTTCTTCTTTTAATTGCATGCGTATTGTCATCTCCCAGGCACACGAAATTACCTTGTGGAATTGCAATTATGAACTTATTACTGGTTTATCTAATTGTTAAAGAATACAGAGACGTGTTGAGTTGGATTTCTGGCCCTTGCCGTGTAAACTGCTCCAGCGAAGGCACACCCTTACACCCACACACAATCCTGATTTAAGTCAGTAGGAAGCCTCTGGTTTTGCATAATCGTTTTTGTAGCTAGTATAGAAGACTTAAGAAAATATATTAGCTGATGCTTGCAGGATTACATCTGCCCAGCCAGGCTTCTTAGCTCTTTTGTAGCGATGGCTCTGTTATTGCAAAGACAATATTTGATCTTGCAGTGTCGTTGATTATATTAGATAATTTTGATTCTCTGTCCAATTACAGATCCTTGGCCTTTTGTCAAACATTCTTCAAGAAAAGGAAAGACTTTTATGATAAAAAACTGCATTGGAAATGACCCTGGAGATCAGACAGAACATTAGATCAAGGACAGTGCTGGTTTCATTACTGCAAATATGATGATCCTGATCAGAAATTGCAGTTTGACGGATATCAATGTTACTGTTTTATGAGAATAAAGAGCTAGGAAACATGCTGTGTCATCTCTGAGACATGAGAGATGCTAGGAGAAGATGACTTTAAGACTCAGCTTTCTGGGGTCAGCTTTTCATTTTTTTGCATTTGAGTTGACTCCCGTGTTGGCCATGTCCTGCTGTAATTCTGTATTGCTGTATTTTTTACCAGATGTTCATTGCTGAAGCACACACTTCAGAAAACATTTTGGATTTAGGGATCAGTAGGATTTTTGTAACTCACTGTTTTGATACACCTTGCCCTTCTCAATATCAAAATTTAAATACTGTGGGTCTGGCTGCTAGGTTGTACAAGAACTTCATTCTGTTCTGCCAACCAGCAAGGATCCACTTGCTGTTTGAAGAGGTCCTAGACTGCTGCAGGACAAGCTTCTGAGGCACCGTCTTTGTCTTTTGGGAATGCCATACTCATCTTCCCTGTGTGGACAAGGGAAGCTTCCAACTATGGAGAGCTTCCCCGGTGTTGTTTCCTGAAAGGGACACTGGATTAATTTTTGTCCTAATCAGGTGCAAAGCATGGAGATCCACAGCAGGAAGCAACTTCAGATGAGAAAAAGAGTGTTAAACTCTTAGATTCTTCCGTCTGAAGGTTTATTTCCTGGGCAATTATATATTTTTTTTCCTCCACGATATGGAAGGTGCTCCCAGGGACAACAACCTGCCATGGTGAGACAGGGTTTGCCTCTTGGAAGGACAAGGCACAGCTGAAGATGCAGTCCCCAGCATCTCAGTCCCTTTGGGCTATTGGTCCTTGAAGGCCTTGAGGTACTGGTTTAGCATACTGCTTAAACTTAAGTTAGGCTTACCAACAACTGGAAGTAGAAGCACAAAAGCATGATGTAATAGGCGATGAAGTATAATGTATATATATATAAAGTAATATATTATATATATAAAAAATATAATCCATTCATAACACGTGGATTAGGTTTAAATGGGGGAAAAGTGACAGTTCCACAGAAAAGCATGGCAGAGGAAATCTTCATGTCTTGGTCAGGCTTCATCTGCACTAACAAGCATTACCTGGCTATAAAGGTATGTCCATTGGGAAATGGGCACTCTCAGGCAGAGCTGTAAAAGAGAGGTGCACGGTCAGATTCGTGGAGAACAGGACATCACATGCCTTTTGGTTCCTCTGAAAATGGATGACATGAGGTATTTAGGGTTTCTTTCAGAGGGCTAAGGTTTCACTTGGGGTTTTACCACAGCGTGATGGAAATGGACATGTTTTAAATGGTCAAATCCTCTATGCCAAACACAAATAAATAACACTTTCAAGTTAAAATAGCAAAGAACATCTTGAAACTTATATCTATAGAAGTAAGCCCTCTAGCTAATAGTGAATGGCTATTTATAATTGCCAGTTGGGATGCCTGACATCAGATGGTTGCACTGGTAACATGAGAACGGCATCTGACAGGTTGGGAAAAACACATGGCAGGAGATAGGAATATTGATTTGTAGGCAAAATTTGGAAGTGGGGGGAGGGAGAGAACAGCCAAGAATGTGCTTTACTTTTTAAGAAAGTGACATTCCTGCCACCAAAACAAAAACCTGAGAAAGAAAGCACATTCCAAAATGATATCATCGCATTCCTTCTATACAGACAAACATGCGGTGCTGTAGCTGCTGTTTCCTGCGTTTGTGATTTCTCTCAAAGTGTTTCAGTGCGAGATGTTTTCAAATAGGAAGAGAAATTCAGTTTCGATGTCCTTAGGAGCCTCTTGGCAAAGTCAGACCTTCTCTCTGAGGCCAAGGCTGGCTTAAATAACAATGTCTGGGTTGGATAATACACCAGCTTGTAAATTTGTGATGCAGGTAAAAAGTAGGTTTTCCTCTCTTCAGTGACACTTTATAGAGAATATTCATATATTCTGAGCACCAGCTCTGATTTGTGTTGGATGCGTTAGGCTGAGAAATAGACCCAACGTGAGATTTTTATTTGCATTGTACTGAAATAGGATCTGCAAAATGTCTTGGTTTCTAGGTTTGCAAGCAGCTAAGAGGCCCGTGAGGCTTAAGAGGATTTGTGTTAAGGTGACTCATCGAGTGTAGCAAACCACTGCAATACCTGACCGGGGATGTGGTGATTCTCCATCATCAGGAGACCAGAGCAAGCCGTAGGTTCTAAACCGCCACCAACCACAAATTGAGACCACAGAGTTGTGCAGGAACTTCTGCATGAATTTCTCTGTCCTGGGTTACGCCAAAGGTCAGACTATCAGATCGTGAGATCATGACAGCCTCTCTGGCCTTAAAACCTGGATGATTACAAATCCACGAACTGCAGTCATTGTCCAGATTTTCTCTTCTACTGCTAGAGAAGACATTCAGGCTCAGCAAGCTATGAATACACGGGCTGCCAGAGATCAGTGTGAGGCTTTGCCTGTGCTGTACCATTTCAGATGTGGAGGAGGGAAGAGGGGACAGATTCAGGTTCACGTGGAAGTATTTTAAAGGCTAGCAAACATATCTTATGACAACAACACAGGCAGAGTCTCACTGTGACTGCAAGGCAGGTGGCTTGCTTCTTTTCTGCTCTATGCTGAATTCCATGCTGGTGTATTCCATGCTTTTCCACAAAGTCATCCCTGCTGTGACTGAAGGGAGAGCAATTTCTGATGAACTGAGAAAAGAAAAGCCTGATATTCCTATGCTTTTTTGGAGTGCAGACTGCAAAAACATGGGTCTGTGCATGTTATTCACAGAGTGTGTTATTGTGGATTCTGTTATTATGAATAACACAGAGTGTTATTCAGAAACTCTGAATTTTATCATCAGCTAGGTGATGAACTCTGGGGAGATTTTCTTAATTATTTTTCCATATTCCTACCTTCTATCATTAGCATCCTAAAATCAGCATTCCAGTACTGCCACTCACCTCTTGTGTGATTTCTGACAACCTAATTCCTTTCCTTCTTTCCTTGCCTTCCTTTGCCTTCCCTTCCCATTTATGTTATCTTTGCCATACCACATCTCTCTCACTGATTTCTAATGCAAGTCTGTAGGAGCAGGGTCTGCCTCTGTAGACCTCTTCAAGAGGTCTTGTTCTCAGTCAGGGTTACAGGGCAAACAATAATAAGAAATCATATTTATTTAAAAAAGAACAGACATTTACCCAATCCTTGACTCAGGCCAGTAGTTCGATCCTCATGACAAAGAGGTCCATTTTTCACAAGTGATGTCAAATTATGGCGTCTTCACTCCCACCAGGGTCATTGTAAAATCTCACTGGGCTTCAAGGGAACTTTCTGGGTGAGGAACCACCTAGCCACAGCAGAAACCTGAAGGTCCAGCACAGAGAATTGCCATGACAAAACTATGGCCCTCATAGCCTTTTCCAACCCATTCCCCTGCTGATGGCAATTTAACTCCAAATCCCATTCTGCTTTTATATAGTGTGTGATCCTCCTCCATCCTGCTGCCCCCAGACTGACAGCTGTTCCTTCTGTCCTTGAAGCACTGAGGGAAATGTATGACTGGCTTGTGATTCTTCCTCTCCTCAAAGCAAATGAGAAGGTTATATGGCAGTTGCATGTTTCCTTTGTTATCCTTTTGTTTGAAGAAATAGGACTTGCACCTGACTGAGCCTGCAGAGGCATTCAATTAAACAAAGATGTTTTATTTTAGCAACTGTTTAATGAAGAGGAAGCTAATAGACAACCTTCTCTTCCTCTGGGCGAAGAAAGCATTGACAAATGCTATATTTAGTTCTGAACTATGCAATGTGCAAAAGGTTTTCATCCAACTTATCAGGAAATGAATCCCCCTTCATTTCTAGCAACGTGAACTTTAGGGAATGTGAGCAGCTCACACAGCACTGGAAACCCGCGTTCCTTAAGCATTTGTGTTTAAAGAAAAACAAAGTGGGAAAAAAGGGGCATTTTTAGGCAAACAAGTCTTCTACCTAGGTCGTAATGTGGGATACACTTTTTGAGGCAGGAAGGCAAGGCAGCATTTTGCTCTTGTTCCTCTCAGTGCTGTGGTAGCCTTGGGGCAGTGATGGCTGAAGTGGACTAGATAGGGGACTGTGCATGAGGAATGACATGTTCAATGGAGCTCCATCTCCAGGACTAAGTACTGTCCTCAATTATGCCAGACAGCCCTCCTGAGCTGCAGGACTTTGATGTATTTATTGCTGCTGATGATTCATAAGGCACTTGAGAAGACAACTGGTTCCTCATATCCCAAAACAAGTTTCCAAGACTGGGTAGTATAGCTGTAAACTGAGCTAATTAAAGGTAATTTTTTGTGTGTGACAGGAAAAAGCTGATAACATCAAACCTAAATGGAGAGAGATGGGAGAATTTCCATGAGCTACATGCTTTGCTGCTGAGAAAGCAGAGCTTGGCAGATGGAGGAAGATGGAACTGATTTCCAATTTAGCCTTCTATTAATGTTTTATGATTTTAAATTTAGCAGAGTAGTTCACTTTTCTGTGATCTTTGTGGACTCCTATTTCCTTTCTGAGGACTTCTAAAAGGAATTCTGTAAAACCTCTGCAAATGCACGTATCAGAAGTCTCTCCTGTCCCAAAGAACAAGAGACTCTCAGTACAAATTCCATAGAAACTGCCCTTCCTACTAAACAAGGCTCAACATCCTCGCCCTGTCAAAACTTCCTCTGAAGACTGTGGCTTAGATCCAGGTCTGGCTGGTTCTGGCTTTTCAGGTACAGACTGGTAAGAGAGAGGGGAGGACACGAGTTTGTTCTTCCTCTCTTAAGCTGGCTGAGCAATTAGGCTCTTGGCAGAGAAAGGGTGAGAGATGCGACGCGAGTCCTTTCCTTCCCACTCCGCATGGGCTTGAACTATAGGCTGTAAGATTTTATCCAGTGCTTTCTTATGGCGCATGGGGAGTGCTCTGGCACCAGGCATCAATATGCCTCAATGGCATCCCAGGATATCTCTTTAGAGAAATGCAGGAAAGTAAGATATATATCCACCCGCCTTGGGCACTAGGGACCATCTGAGAGGGGGGACGTTGATTCATTCTGCCCCAAAAAGGTACACAGAGTGTGCAGCATGAATTTACCTGCTTATTAAATTATTGATTGTAATTTAAAATATATCACATGGAGAGCTGGCTTGGACAGCAAGCAACCTGAGATTTGGGCAGATAGAGTTGGGCAGAAAGCATTCAGCTCAAAGGACCAAGATGGGAACAATAGGTGATTTCTCTCGGGGCACGTTTCCTCCTATGCCTGATACAGTGTCAGTGCTTACAAGTTAATTGGGATTTTTGGTTATTCTGACATGAATCTAGGGCAGCCCTTCCAAAACTGACAACGGTTGTCTTCTGTCTATGCTGCTGACACTCAGAGACCAGTGAGTGAGACACTGTGAATTTGGGAGCTTCAATTAGCTGTTCCAAAAATGATGAAATCCTATGAGGTAGCGTGTCAGCCGAGTGCAAGCAGAAGGAAACCCAAATAGAAGTATGATTCTGTAACAAATCAATAAGAAAAATGGACTGGGGAGGGAATTTTGCCCAGCAGGGTCTCCCTGGCAGGAATGGAATCGTTATTTGGAGAAACATGACTTCATTGTGTCGCTTGTGGCAGTTTTTCTTATCTTGTGCTGCTGCACAAAGAGTAAAGAGGCGACTGCAAGAAGGCCCAATATGCTGGTGCTAATTTAGGTGTGACTGGGTGTAAAAACACAATCAGTTTAGAGCTGGGGTAGAGTACTGCTGGCAATTTAGCGCTGCATATCTCAGGGTCTCAGTCTGCTCGGACCGACTTCCTGCCGCTATCCACCATTATGTATCAGCAGGAAATTACACTTTTATGAGTGATTTACCTTTAAACAAACACTACTACACAAACAATATGGTATTGAATTTGGTGGTTTGCCTTTTAAGTATTACAGTGAAAGATTGTAACAGCTGTCTAAGCTGATAACCACTACCTAGGATAAGAATATTGTTGACTGAGTTATTAGTCAATTGTTTAACTAAATCTAGCTGCATCTCTCTCTTTTAACTGTGTGACATTTACAGTTTCTTTAAACAATATAGTTCCTTGAAACATGCATATAACTGGTTCCTTGGGTGGGAACTTTATGGGTAAAGAATTGTTTTGAAGATCAGATCACACTTTTAATTTAAATTTTTTGTATTTTTGTTGGTTTGGGGTTTTTTTTAAATTTATTTTTCTTAGCTGATTCCTGGAGGGAATAGTCTCCTAGAAGTAAATTTCCATGTGGCTTTCTAAGTTCAGCAGAGGAGCCACAACCACAACTTGTGGCTAAAGATGACTAAACTGCACGGCTGGATGAATTTTGGCAGAGAAAGACTGAGACAACGTAATGAATCGATGGCATATCTACTGCTGCGACTTTTGTAAGAGGGTTTATCCTAAGATGGCAGTTCATTTTGCAAGGTGCTGAATGCCCGCAGCCTTCAAGGAGACCCCCAAGTCGTTGCAAAATCAGATACAGCATGTGTGGAGGAGGTTGACCTTGCAACATTCTTATTCAATTCTTATTCTGTTTTTGAACAATTAGGACTAACTTCAAGCCCAGTTGAGACTTCCAGACTTTGAGGCTCCGGAGTTTGGACTGGATCCAAGGCCCAGTGAAGTCACCTGGAGATTTTCCATTGACTTCGCTATGCTTTGGACCAGGCACTTTGAAAGGCGATTCCCATGAACTCAAATGCCTAAAGCCAAACATGGCTTTACACAATTGAAAATCACCTGCTTTGTATGTTTTCAAAGGCAGCCCCACCAGTCAGCAGTAACAATACAGAACTGGGTTGAAAGGGTGAAAATAGATGTGGATGTGGAGTGACTCTTCAAAAAGCCCATGGCAACACTCCAGCACTGCAGCACTGAAAATGAAAAATTGTAATGCGGACTTTTTTACGATCATTCCTGAATTAGATTTAAAGGGAAAAAAATCGTGTCAATATTGCAGAACTAGAGTTGTCTTCATGTTTTATATATTTGAACAATGCTCGCTGCATTCTTTGAAGAGAGAAATACTTTAATGCTTCAAGGCATTCCTTTTGTTCAATCAGTTCCGCTATCATTTTAAAGCCAATTTCTTGATATCAACTCTGGTCATACTCTGGAATCGATCTATACCAACAGCCCATTTTCATCAAATAATACCTGGAGTGGTTTGCCCATTGAATGAAGATTCAGTGCTATGCTTCGGAGACAAGCCATTCTCCACAGCTTTGCATCATCTGGCAATGGTCTAATTCCAAAGAGCCAGATTCATCCCTGAATTTGTGTACAATCTACAACTAAAGGCAATCTCATCTCTTTTGTGCCATCTTTGAAAGCACACTTCCCCTTTGCCTGTAGGTGCTCTTTGTAACAGAAACCCTGACTTTTTAGGTCAAGCCCAATACCACTGTCTTTATCTTTTTCCTTTCAAACAGCATCAGTTTTGAAAACTCTTTGACATTTGTGCACAAGACATGTGAGTCCTGATGTAAGTGCCCAAAAGCTTAGAGCATCAGGCCCTTTTTCATATTACATGGATGAAAAGGAAGAAAAGAAAGCTTACAGAGGCTTTACATAGCCTTATAAGCCTCATGATCTACTTCTATTGCTTATTTCCTGCCCACGTCTAAGTTTTCAAAGGCTCCTTTCTTTGTTAGAGGGCTAACTATTTTGGATAGTAGGCCAAAGCATAGATGCATCTTGGATTAACAATGCCCATTAACGCTCCCTCAGCAGGTGGAAGATTTGATGCTGATCTCCTTGTTGCTGGTGTAAAGAAAGAGTCACATCCTGGAACCAAATGGTACAAAGGAAGATGAGACCAGAAGAAAGCTCTGTTACTGCTCTGAGCAGCTCCCTGCTGATGTAGCCATCCCTGAGCGAATCATGGAGAGTTACAGTTGGCTTTTAAGCTCCTCGTATATTTTGGGGCACAAGAGCTATCGGTCACAGAGAAAATAAATGCCCGTTTTTCCAGCTGGTTTCCTTTATTTGTTGTTTTTTGTTTTGAGTCCATACCAAAGTGAGAGGAAGTGCAGGTGATGATGAATTTGAGGTTCTTAAATGCATGAAGATAACGTAACAGTCTTGCGTACAAATAAAATGGGGCACTTCTCTGTAAAACAAGTTGTCAAAAGCCCTGCCTGTTAATGCGGAACAATAAAATAATCTTTTCAAACAGTTTAATGGCCAGGATGAATGAAAGAATCTGTGTATGCTTTACAAATGCCCTGATTACTGCCAGCTCACATGCTTGCTCTGCAGTTGTAGTACATTAGAATTTGAAGTAGGATGTTGTTAGCAACTCTTTGCGTGGGGTGGAATTTGAATCAAAAGCTATAAATGACCTGTGACAGCAAAAATGAAAGTGCAGTTGCATTCTCACATGACCTGTTTCTTTTAGTGTCATTAAACTTAATCAATGATTAACCTTTGGTTTAACAGTGCTTGTCATTTCATAGCAAATCAAGTAGAAAAAATGTTGTCTACCTGAATAATTCCCTAGAAAATGTCTTTGAGGTACATTAGTAGTTTGAAAGGTGAGAGGCTGGCCTAAATTTTTTGTAAGCAAAAAGCACTTGAAGTGCAAAATCACTGAGTGCAATTGAGGAAATGAGAAACGTCTGACTATCCGCTTTGACTTGTACAAATCCTATATGCAAACCCAGATTTTAGGCAGATCTGGCGTCTTCCTTGCACAAACAGGACAGTGTTCATTTCACTAACAGCAGATGAGAAATAGTAAAGGATGATTTCACAGAGCCTTCATCTCAGTTAGGTTGTTTTTACATAACAACTTTGTGTAGTAAATATATACAAACAATGTGTCCTAATCCAAGGTTGTCTGTATACGGTTGTGTTTTTTTGATCTTCATTGGGTTATGTTGTTTTACACTGAATTAAGTTCTAGCCGGAATGAATTTCCTTTTGGCAACCAATTAGGATGTTTAAATAATTTACTTTCATTTCTTGATCTCAAAAATATTTGTGGACAGTTCACATGGACTATGTATTACTGTGCCTAACTGCTACCAGCCTGGATAATTATCTCATTTGCATATGCTAACAAGGTACATGATAGGTATAGTGTTTTCACATGCCTTTTATCCAATTAGCTCATTGTACCCACCAGTCTTGTGTTCTCCCCTTCTGTCACCAAATTAATAAGAGTTGTGAATTGAAAATGGTTTCATTCATATGGTGTGTCTGTGCAGACAGACTTCACTCAGAAGAAATGTGGCTTCTGCTGTTCACAATCTTTATTTATTCATTACACACGTGGGGAGAGTCTGTAGGGCTCCCAGATAAGCTTGATGTGGTAGATGCTGGCCGAATTCAGAATTTCACAAAAATCTGTGTGATAAAACAATCAAACTCCCAAAATGACTTCTTGGCTTCATCGACCACCTTTCAACTGATGAGGAATGGAATGGATTGATTAACCTTTGCTTGCTTTGATTAGTTTTGTTTTCAAAAGGAAAAATTGCACACGGTGAGGGTTTCTTTTTGCTTTTTGACCTGGATCAAACTGATCCAATGCACTTTGATTTATATTACCAGCTCAGTCCCATTGAGCTGGAATTTATTGAGGTGATACAGCCACGCTCATGTGCCTTTGTGTGCAAAATCATACCCAGCTATATTATTTTAAAAGAAGAGGGTTTAAAAGAAGAGAGTTTTGCTCCCGGAGGATAAAAAAATTTTAAGCAGCAAATTTTCTTCCTGAAATATTGGTAGAAAATGTGGATGACCCCGCACAAGAGTCAGGGCGGCATCATTTCCATGTTAATATTGTTGCAACGTGATGATGAGCTACTTACCTAGTAGCCTTGTTGACAGCAGCTTGCTGTACCAGCACGCCTGGGAACCTGCACATCCGCATTTTCACCAGCTAGATTTCATTTCAGACTACCCAACTTCAACTGCTGCTGGCCGGCATCAGCCAGGAGCACTTTCATCATGGTTGACGGGGCCAAAGCAGTGTCGGGAAAGTGTAGAGGAGAGGAAGGTTAGGCTTCTTACCCCCAGAGCTCTTTTGTGTCTTACCCTTTTTGAAATCAGGAGTATTCCCAAGTGTCGGTTGTCTTTGCGAAGGAAAGGTGAATTACACCAAGGGATTCTCAGAACTGTCTGCTCTTGTCAGTAAATGATCCCAACTGTCAAGTAGGGGATATGCTGAATAAAACCACTATATTTTAGAAGACCGGTATAGAGACACTTTAGGAAAGGGTCATATTTTATTGTCCTGCAATAAAAATTCACTAACTTCATTACCACAGTGATAGCCTAATTAGTCAGTGGAAAAATGAAAAGGGGAGAAAAACTGGAGCAACAGCAAGACAACGGGACGCAGACAAGAAGGAAACGGCATTAAAGAAATGTGGAGAATATGGTTTTCAATTGCTCTGCTTTCTCCTTTTCCCTTCTTTCTCTCTCGTCCATGTCACTCCAAGGAAAGCAGCTGGCATCTGTAGCCTGTTGTGCAGATGGGTTGAGAGGGGCACATATTCCGCTACGTGTCTGGCACGCTTCAGATGTGGCTGGTGACTGATTGTGTCTTTGCCAGCAGCCAGTCATTAGGGAGACTTGCCATAGCCGTGGATGTCTGGCAGCACCCGGGGTCAAAGAGACTGTGGGTAGGAGGAAACATCAGATGAATACCTCTCAAAGCGCTGCCCCTTGGTGGACACAGCCTGCAGGGTGAGCAGGATCCTTATTGGGGCTCAACAGCTTTATGGGAGTCCTAAGCTCCCGTTTTTATTCCCAGGTGTGTGCACCGTACATACACCTTATGAGAAACAATGCTTGGCCTAAACAACTTGCAGTTTGAACAGGCAGGAGCAGCAAAGGATGGGAGAAGGAGGGTGGAATTCCCCGTACCACACAGAAGGAGCTGAAACGTGGAGAAATAGCATTGTTTGGCGACACATGAGAGTCCTGACAGTGGTGGGAACTAAATCCTATTATTTTAAGTCCTTGTTGAGGGTCTTTCTTCAAAATAGCTGAGAGGGTCTTGCGTCAAAGTAGGCTGAGAGGAGGCTGAGGGGAGACCTCATTGCCCTCTACAACTCGCTGAAAGGAGGGTGTAGAGAGGTG
>JAHREE010150727.1:88081-98629 GCA_033628505.1 Tringa tobata
GCCCAGAACTGGACCCAGTGCTCCAGATGGGGCCTCCCCAGGGCAGAGTAGAGGGGCAGGATGACCTCTCTCCACCTGCTGGTCACATTTTTCCTGATGCACCCCAGGAAATACCATCAACTTGGAAAAACTGGCACTTAGACAGCAGTCTCTGTGGAAAATATCCTGATTCAGGAGAGAGGGGGAATCTCTGGGGAGTGCTTGGTGCAGTGTTGGGAATGTGTCCTCCTGGGGGAGGACAGGAGATGCAGAGCCGGGGGCTCCGCACCTCTGCCCTGCCTGGCCAGGATGTGGCCTGGACCTTGGATGTGGCCTGTGGGTCTTGGCATCCTGGAGGAGCAAGTCTGGCTGATCCAGGCAGTAACACAGAGGGAAGTGGGGTGAGGGATTTGCTTCAGACTTGCTTTCTCCCTCGCAGAAGTAAACTATTCAACCCTATACATTCCAGCCCCCCAGGGGGACATGCCACCCAGTTTGAGAATAGGTGCATTAATAAACCAACAATATCTGCATCTGCATCTAGATCTAATCTACGGCTGCTTAGTGAGATTTGCTGTTTCCCACCCCCAGCAGCATCTTGGCAGTGGTTTTTGAGCTCAGTTCTCCACCTGTAGTTTGAACATCCCGTATGGTAGTGTTCATTCAGCGCCTGTTCCTCCTTTGCTGCTCCTGTTGACTGGCACTGGCGAAGTTCAGGTGATCTCCAGCTGCTGCTTTCACTGGTTATTTCAGCCAAGGTGATTCTGGCTTGCTGGATAGACAAGCCCTCACTGGATGTTCTCAGCTAAACTGCAGTCTTTAGCTGCTTCAATCAAAGCTCTCCACTGGCCATTAATTTGGCACCAAAGTTTCCTCCTGAGGTTGCTGCCAGGTTTGTCATGGTCCTGGAGTCTGATCTCTGTGGAGTCCTCCAGAGAGACCTTGGTGGCATACAGGGCCAAGCAGAGTCTCTGCTTCCCCAAGATGCCTTTCTGCCACCTCTCTTCCTCTGTTTAGCCTGAGCTCCAGCTTCACACAACAGTGTTTAGTACCTTCAGATTCGTTATTTAACTACGTTTTGGCCAAAACACTCTAAATATTAATGCAAACAAGGCCTGTCTCTTTCAACTGTTTCCCTCTGCTTGCTGATAAAAACAAGAGGAGAGCTCTTCCCTGGGGACAGTCTGCCCATCTGGAGTATTCAAGCTTTCAGGGGCTGCTTTTCATCCTCTTCCCTGGCACTTGCTCCTTGCAGGGCTGGGCTGCATGTTCACAGGTATGTGACATCTTACTGGTAATGCCGCATCAAGCTGGCGTTCATCAGGCATCTTGGATGAAGGCTGTCTTTAAAAAAGGCAGGTAGTGGCCTATGCCATGGGAAAAATGACCAGGTTTTCTAATCACTCATATGGAGTTATCTGGACACATGGCTACCTTTCATCACTTACGCTGACGCCAAAAAAGGGATTATAAAGCCAACATGCCTGTTGAAATGTCTGTGTGTACTAAGCTGTCAGAGACTTGTTTTGGGTCAAAATAACACATGTACTGCATTTCTTTGTTTATAATTCCACACACCCCCCCCATATTTTTTTTTTCTGTTCTGTTTTTCTTATGAGATTGTGAATAAAGAAGACACAACTCACCCACAGAAAATGTAAGTAACATTGCCAATAAGTAACACTGCTTCTTGAAAGCCATGCATAACCCAAAGCATCCTGTAACAGTACAAATAAATACAAATATCTAGATCTAGGTAATTTTTCTCATAAGAACTAAACACTTCAGGAAGTACAAACACAACTACAGCCTCCTTACCACCACGATCTGTAACACAAACATCAAAACAGAATAGTAGCCATATCAGATCACACCCAGGTCCATCTAGCCCAGCATCCAGTTTTGGACTGTAATCATAAGCAGATGCCTTGGGAAGAGTAAGGAAAGGGCAAACCTGTAAGATACATTGCCCTGATAGTCTTCCAGCATCCAGCTCTTCTCAGGTCAGGATCTCCCTGAGCTAGGTGTGGTTTCTGTATGTTTAGCAACCTCAGTGCGTTTCTCTGCTGTGAACTTGTCCAGTCACTGCTTGAACCCTTATAAACTTTTATCATCCACAACATCCTTTGGCAAGCAATTCCATAGATCTACTATCTATTGCATGCAAAACTACCACTTCTCGTTTGGTTTGAACCCAGTCCATGTACAGCAAAAAACAATGGACAGTCCATCCCTATCCACCTTTTCTGAGATTATATTAAGCGATCATGCGAATTAATACCAATGGCATTATTCAGATTTGGCTTTACATCATTCATGGAGCTATGCTGACATATTCCAGGCTAGCAAATGCTTGTCTTCTGAAGAACTTGCTTTGAAAAAGGCACAAACCCTTTAACAGCTAATAAAAGAATGCATTCAAAAAGATTTCTGGCCTATACGTATAACTGACCAATTAGGACAAGATGTAGGGCTTGGTTTTCCATTGCACAGCACTAATCGAGTTACAGTTGGAGAAACTGTGTGCCAAGCTCTATGGATTGGAAAGGAAGTAATTTCCATTAAAATCCTATGCAAAGAAAAAAAAATAAAAAAAGAAGCATGGTGCAACACTGGACAGTGTAGTTTTCAAAAGTCTGCTTCAAGAGACAGAAAAGAAAGAGTATATTCATTTTAAAAATGTCATTGTTCTGGGATGTAACATTGGTCCTTCCAGTTTTTCTTGATGTCGGTCGGTGATATGGCTCTGCTTTGCTCCCCAGTGAGTCAGTGGTGTACACACACACACCCCCCAACAGTCACAGCTTTTCATTTATCATTGTGTTGCGGCATTTTGTTCCCATTCTTGTGTGTTTCCCCTCCCTTGCTGCCATTTGTGTCATTCCAATCTGGGCATTTCTATCTGGGATGCTAATAAGCAGCAGTAGCAGGAAAGTGGTGAGGCCCTGGGAGAAGGGAGCCAGCATCTCCTGTGACTCCAAGGGGAGACCTGCAAAGAATTGCAAGGAGGATGCCAAGCCAGCCGGCACTGGGAGAGTCACTGTGGCAAGGAGGAACAAGAAAGGGAGGAGAAAAGGAGAGAGCTTGCCACCTTTCCCTGCAGGACTCATGCAAAGTGCTGATAATGTGTGTTTTATTCATTCCTCACCTTTGTTCTCTAACCATCTCTTGAGAGACATTTCAAAGAAAGGGAGGCAAGGAAGAGACGGAAAGTCTCCTTTTAGATTGAGGAATGCAGGCTCCACCCTCGCTCCCAGCTCCATCCTTTTTGTGCTGCTGCAGCTGGGGAGCCTCCCTTGAGGCTCTGACATAAACCTGAGGTTGGTTCTAAGCCAAATGGTCCAAGGATCAGGGGAGCCATTTTCTTCGGGAAAGTTCGGGACCAGCCTTTCATTATAGTGTATGGAGCTGGGCAGGGGGAGAAGGTCAAAGATCCCTCCAAAAAGGACTCCATTCCTTGCACCATGGGGGAGCTGTAAAGATGTAGGGGTGTTGGGAACCAGATAAATGCCGCTGTGCAGAGTGTCCTGAACATGCACAGGAGGAGCCGTGACCCGAAATTTATTTCCGTGCACAAAAGCACAGGGCTACCGCGGGAATGCTCCGTCCTGTTTTCAAGTCCGCCCTTCAAATAAAAAAAAAAAAGATGTTGACACGTTGGAAAGGCATCAGGGAAAGGTACATGGGGAGTCTGAGATCTGGAAAACTTTATGGTTGTGGGAGACTGGGAACTCAGTGGAATTTGTCTGCTTGAAAGAAGGCTAAGGGGTGACTTGCTTGTGGTCTACAAGTATCAGCACGGGGAAAATGCAACAGATGTTTCAAGCAGAAAATAAACCCATAATAAAATCCAGTGGTTGGTTGTTGATGTTAGACACATCCAGAACAGAAGTCAAGTAAAAAAAAATGAAGATAATTAACCACTACTTACTAGAGTAAAGTTTGATTCTCAGTTTCTCTTTAAATCAAGGGTGGATGACTTCCCGAAATCTCCTCTACAACATCTGAAGATGGAGAAGAGCTCATGGTAAAAGATTTTA
Organism: Tringa tobata; assembly: GCA_033628505.1. Classification (NCBI taxonomy): domain Eukaryota; kingdom Metazoa; phylum Chordata; class Aves; order Charadriiformes; family Scolopacidae; genus Tringa; species Tringa tobata. Next base: position 92,101 of record JAHREE010150727.1, read on the forward strand.
TATCAGAGTTACACAGCAGGTAAGATGATCGTCTTGAAAGCTCTCATGACAAAACTGAATGTCCAGCAGAGTTGATCTTTCATGCCCATCCCTTTTAGTCCTTACCTTGACAACCCTTTTGTGACCCTGGGAGCACTGGGAAATCCCTACGGCGCACATTCACATGGTCTTTATATACCCCAGAGAGATGAATGAGAGAAATGTTTCCATACTGGGTAAACAGAATTAAATCTCACTGAGGTTCCAGCATTTAACATCAGGGCCTCAGAAACTGAGATAAAGAACAATAATAATTAAAAAATAGTAAAAAAAAACCCTTTTTTTTTTTACACAGTACGTCTGCTATCAAAAGTAACCGATCTGCTAGCAATGCTATTGAAATATGTTGCTATTTTGAGAAAATGTATTGCTTTTGGTTATAGTGGGTGCCCTCGCATAAAACCAGTGTGACCTAGCCTACTAGGAGAGGTGAGCGTTAGAAATTCATTGTGTCTGAGCTTGAGGAGATCCATTCTCCTACCTGGAGGGTTTGTCACTGTTCGGATTCAGATCTCCATCAGTCTAAATATTTAAAAAAAAAAAAAAAAAAAGACGTAATGAGTGTGAGTTCACAGGTGTGTGTCTGAGAAGGAAGAAAGAAATCCACTTTGCGTTATTTGACTTAAGATGGTTTCTAGGCCAACGTTGGCACATCCATTCTGCAGTGACCTCTGCTGGCAAGGGCAGCACCTATAATCCTCCTCCAACACCACTGTGTTAAGGGCATCTGCAAACGTATTTTATTAGCACCTTTATCTGAACCTATCGCATTAGTCTCGCTGTCGTTAGCGCAGGGCATCACAGTTAAGGTTAGGGAGCTGTCATGCAAATGCAGAAAAAATTGCTGTGGGGCATACGAAGGTGCTAGTTAACAGAGATAGTCAAATCTGTTGAATAGCAATGATAAAGGAATGTCAACATATGCCAGTCTCGATGATTAAAAAAGAAGGTGGCTGGAAATTAGCAATTGTTACAGATAGCTTAAGGGTATTGTTATTTTTTTCATCTTTTCAAACATCCCTACGGGCATATGTCTACCAGTGAAATCACTGAGATATTTCTCTAGTGCGTAAGGGATTGTTGTCATGCAACGACTCATAAAAGATGCCCCTTGCACTTCTGGACGGATCTGTGCTTTTAAAGGCAGAGAGTCTCTGTTGCTATAAATCAGATTAGGGCAATTTACTTCATTGCTTGCCTACCCCAACAGAGAATCTGGCTCCAGATCTTTACATTGCAGTTGTCCAAGAGCACCTACCAACACTGGATTAGTTTTTGGCCCTTAAACAAATCCCCACGGTTCACTGTTGCAACTTGCCTTCTTGTATCTGATTTATCTGATCCTTTTCTTTATACGATTTGTTTTTCGTTTCGCGATCACCGTTTGCTTGCCATTTTAGAAACACCTTGTTTGCAGCCCTGCCTGTAATCAATAAAGCCGTATTTCCATGCAGAATGCATAGATGAACAGTGTCTCTGGGTCCTGTCCCCAACTTGAATGCAGGTGGAAGTGTTAAAGACTCGGCTGCCTGCCTGTCCCGAGCTCTCCCCTCCTTGCCGTCACTGTCTAAATATGCGTGGCTAGTTCTGACCGTGAACAGGGACTCAGAGCCAGAGCCCAAACAGAGCAAAGGGAGCAAAATTAGCTTACAAATTAACGTGCGTTGTGTAACCTGAGTTTTGGCTATGCGTCGGTGCTCTCTGAGAGCAGCCAGGGACTGGTGTGTGTGGAAGAGGATAATAACAGGGCAGCAGATAGTGGTATTTCTCCAGACTGCTCCGCTAGCCGCCGGTGACTAATCTGACCCAGGTGCAGCAACTGGTAATGTATAAGATGTTGATGAAAAATCACCCATTTCCCAAGACTTATATCTATAACACAAGTGACAAAAGCCTTCAGCTCTTGGAGATGTCCTGTTCTAGAAGCAGGAGGCTGCAAGAGCCCTTCTTCAGAAGTCTTCCTCTCCCTGGACTAGTTTTTCTCCGTCTCTTTGGGGCTGCACCAGCAAATGAAAGCCAGATGCATTCCCTCTCCTTCAGCAGATGAGGCTTATTGTGCAGAGCAAATTGTGCAGAGCCAAGTGCTGGAAGGCAACGTATGACTCCACCATGCCTCATCCAGGGTGGTGGAAAACACCAGAAGATGGCTAAGTTCACATGTGCTGGAGGTCTTCCCATGGTGAAGCCCTTCAGAACAACTCAGTTTTGCCCCTCTGTGGCAGAAGGTCCCACCATCCCCAAACTACTCCGTGGGGACTGCTGGGAAGAAGTGGCACATTGAAGTGTGGGCACTGTGATTGCCCTGTGTGCCCCCTGTTAGACAATTCCCTGGACATTCTGCTCACGCCCAAGCCACTGAACCCCCTGTACTGAGGACAGGCCATGAGCCCTGGAGCCTTGTCGCCTTCTCCCCCTCCTAGGGGACTCATAGTACATGATCTGCATCACTGACAGTCTTGGTTAGTTAATGTGGCTCTTCAGGGGCTCAGAGAAGACTCACAGCTCTTCAGGTCTCTTCCTGTGAACTCCTGGGACTTGATGAACTTACCCTATTGCAGCCAAGGTGCAGGGGAATCTCATAAATCTTCTCCAGCCCTATTGTGTGTTGTTTAGTGCATATTATCACATTCGACATCTCTAGTTATAGTAATCACTTTTAAAAATGTACTTCTGCCATGTCAGTAATTAATCAAATGCCTTTGTTTCATTAGCCATAATAATATCTTTGGTTTCATGTTCTTAGGTGTTCCTCTTTATAAACCTCTCTCATGAGTAGTGTCTCCTCCTTAGCACTCAGTCACTCCAGATGCTTTAACATTGCTGATAAGGTGTTTAATGGAAAGACTATGAAATATCTTTTTCTCGTATCAGACTGGGATCTAAAAGGGTTGGGATCAGCATCGGGTCTGCTTTGCATCTGCAGACATTGGCTCTGCTCTTTGAGCCCTGTGGCTCCTGACTGACTTTGTAGAGCCTGTGTTCTGTCTCTACAACCCTCCTCTGCAGCTCCCATCCCAACCCCTGCCCCTGTCTCACACCTCCTGTGAGGTCTCTTATTGGTTTAATAGGAGTAGAATCCTTCCCTAGAGGTAAGGAAAACTTCTGACAGCCTGTAAAGGAAAAAATAACAAGTGAATAGACAGTGTGGATTTTGGTAAAAGTGGAAGAAAAAAAAAAAAGATGTCCAAACCCTGAACTGTATTTATTAGAGAGTAACAGAGGTGAAGATACATCTGCAATACATGTCATTACTTCTTTCCCCTCACTGAGAGCTGGTGTGCTGGGACTTCATGTGTCGCAGCAATGTTCACTGAAGCAAAGTACACCGGGCTGATTGGTGAAGCCTGGTGATTCTGTGTCTCTAACATTGTACTTTGTGCCACTAAGGCTGTTACTGTACTCTTCAGAGTCACACTCTACAAGAGGGACTTTCTCTTCTTCTCCTTTTCTTTTTCCCCTGGGATAATTCCCTTTTTATTTTTTAAATCAAGAAAAGAAATTAATTTCTGGCATACTTCTGGGAGTAAAATAATTGTATAAAGTCACTGGCAAACAATCTCTGCCCAAACACGCATGCAGAAAGCAAGTTCTCACAATTATGGTTAATGAAAAATGAGTCAGATTATACAGGCCTCCAGCGTGTTTTCTAGCATGATAATGATGAGAAGAGAAGATTAGTCTTATCACAGACAAAGCTTGTAGTGCTGAGATTTTTAGTAATTCAAAAACAGCCGCACTGCTACAATGCACTTAAGCAAGATGCTCACAAATGCTGTAGCTTTGCAACGTGAGGCAAAGGAGGGCTTTTCTGCACCATTTTATGCCCCGATACAGCAAAATGCTGAAGCGCAGGCGTATTTTCCAGCACGTGGAGCAGCTCCATGGGCTCCTCTGGGAAGCGCCGTGTGCCTAGAGGTGCACAGGTGCTGCTCATTACCTGGCTGCTCAAGTGGTTTGGGTTTGGGGGGTTGGTTTTTTTTTGGTTTGTTTTTTTTTTTTGGAACGAGGCCTTATCTGAACCTCCTGCAGCTCTGTGCATCTGCCATGGGAAGGCTGGGAAGTCTCGGAGAAGAGCCTGGCAGGAGCCTGGAGCGACACTCACCCCCTCTTTCATTTCATGAGGAACTGCAGTGCGAAGCCCGGGGCTGTTACGCCCTACTAGAAGGTGAAGTCGGCAGAAAGTGTTTTAAGTGCTGGGCATGGCCTGGATCCAAAATCCCTTACGCGTCCGTAAGCCTACCCTGCGTGGCACAGGTTGCAGATGAGAAGAAATGGATCTGAGTGTGATTTGCTACACCCCAATGAGGTCCTGCCAGAGCGATGTGACAGCCAGTGACGGTCTGGCCGCAGCAGACCCAGGGTCCGTTTTAGATCTTGTCCTTGTCATCACTTTTCCTTTGCACCTACATGTCAGGACCCTTGACCTCACAGTACCAAGTTCCTCGGCTCCAGTCATTGTGTCCACAAACTTTTGCCCCTTTGGCTTGATCCCAACCAGGGTCTCTCCTCGGCGGCAGAGACAATCCCCTCATCTGGGTAGCCTGAATAACACATGACAGCAGGACGTGAAGAAATACAGCCTCCAAGCAGCCGTGGTGTGAATTAGCCCCTGCTGGAGAAGAGCCAGGCTGCAGGAACAGCAGTGCTGAGTCAGACCGAGGGGTCACCTAGACCATATCCTGTCTCTGACCAGCCCATAGTGGATGCTCAGTGCAAGAGCACAAGAGCAGGGCAAGTACAACAATATTTCCTCCACTTCATCCTTCCAGTTTCTGGAAATCTGGAGTTCAGGGACTTCCTGAGCCAGGGCTGTGACTTCATCTCTGCAGTCTAGGAGCCTTTGATGGACTTTTATTTCAAGAATTTTCTAATTGCTTTTGGAACTCATTCGTACTTTTGGCCTCCACGACATCCTGCGGCAACGGGTGTCGCAGTGTTGTTATGGGTCGGGTGTGTTTGCTTTAAACCTGACACTTCATCTCGTAAAGGCTCCCCGGCCCTTGCACTTGTGAGAGACATGTTTTTATCACATTTTCCAGGCCATTTCTGATGATTTCACCTACCTCTCTCATCTGCCATCCCAGTGGTCTCTTTTCTAGCAGAACAGTCCCAGCCCATATGATACTGCTTTAATTCGAAGGCTTTCTGTAGCTTTGATCATTCCTGTCGATCTCCTATGAACCTTTCTGGTCCTGCTCCGTTTTTCCTAGGCACAGCGAGCGGCCCTGCCTGCAGTGGTGAAGAGGGTGCACACCATCAGCACACAGAGCAATGCAGGGTTGGGGACTAGGCATCTTTTTGTTTTCTCAGTTTCATTCCTAATAGTTCCCGGCGTTCAGTTTTTCTTTCCGAGTGCTGCTGGACTGTACACAGTGAGTGCAGGGTGCCTTTCCCGAGTGGTAATAGCTAATGTAATGTCCATTACTGTACAGACATTCTTAGGGTGGTGTTTTGTTGGTTTTTTTTTTCCTGTAAGCATGACTTTGCATTTGTTATCATGAAACTTTTATTTGTTATTTTATCATTTGCTGATGTGAGACTGCAGTCACTGCTGGAGTGAGATTTTCTGCGACTCTTCACAACCAGCGTCGGTTGTTGTACTGTTCACAGTTAGCATTAGCTTTTTACTAACCTGGGCAAGATTAACACAGGGCTAATGCTTAGCATCCCATCTCTAAGGGTGGTATTAGACACAAGCCATCAGGCTTTGGGTTTTGTGCCTGAATGGTGCTCTTCTCTGGACCCAAGACATGTTGGAAATCTCAAAAGGAGAGATGATACCAACAGACTCCCTCATTTCTTGAATTGCAAACACCAGTTCTTACCTCATCGTCCTACAGGGAGTACAGAGTTGAAATGCCTGATTAGTGAGATGAGTGTAATGCACACGCTTGGGGCTATTCCAGGCACTGGAGCTAATCCAGGCTGTGGGGTACAGTGATGGGCCTGGGGCAATGCAGGCTGCAGACTGGATTCCAGGTTGAAATTAAGCTGTTGATTTTCTTTCTGAAGCTTTAAATATCCCAGGACACATGTTTTGAAGGCACACACCTCTTCTGATTGCTGGTCTGCGACAGCGGTAAAAAATGTGCAGGTGTAACCTAGAGTCCCACAGCTTACTTGTCAGTTCTGTCTCATCCCGTCTCATAGAGTAGGGTAGATGGTTGGACTCGATGGTCCCAAGGGTCTCTTCCAACCTAGACGATTCTATCATTCTATGATCCCACCAGCTGGGATCTTCTTTCCACTGCACGGTTGGACTCTGTAAAGCCCAGGGGTGCTGTGGAGGGCCCTTTGACTGACTGCTGCGTTGGGAAGTAGGGACAAAGTGAGACGGGGGGTGGTTTTTGATCGTGACTCGCCGTTGCGGGCTGGGAAGAAGAAGTGGGCTTTCCTCGCAACAGATGCTGGGGAGGCAGAGCCAGAATAGGTCGTTTCCGACGGGAGCTCACGGTATGAAATAAATAAGGGGAAAATGAGAGTGAAAGAC
>JAHREE010150730.1:0-16361 GCA_033628505.1 Tringa tobata
TCTTCTCATCCTCTCCATCAAAGGCAAGGAGCCTCTCCTGGCTTGAAAACAAACAGACCTGGGAAGTCGGGGAGCGGAGACCGACCGGTGGGGGCAGAATGCAAATAAATAAGTGCTAATTGCTGGCAGCGTTGCTGCTGTGTGGAGCACAGTTGTTGTGACCACATTTATTGGCCAATTAAGGGCTTTACTGGACGTTAGGCCAGATAAATGGCCGCCTGGTGGGTTTCCCGGTTCTGCTGTAGGTTTGTGGTTTTCCTTACTGCACGTTTAGTGGTTTCACCGGGAGCGACCGCGTCCCAGTAACTCCTGCAGGCTGTGCTTCCTCTTTACGGTCGGACTCGAGGACCTTAAAGGTCTTTTCCAACCTAAAATGGTTCTCCTAAGTCACATTCTAGGCATCACCCAGGTGGGAATTGCAATGCTGTAGGAGAAAAAACCCACCACGTTGCCAGCTTCTCCCGGCAAAGCATCACCTGCCTCAGATCCCCCACGGAAACAGGGGAAAAAAGGGCAAAATGATGAGCTCAAAGGCAAGCGGTGCCGGGCTCGGAAGAGCTTTGTGTGGGGACATCCTGCTCCCCACATGGGAGGAGGATCTGAGGAGCGTCAACGTTCTGAGGAGCGTCTCCGGACACCGTTTCCACCTCCTGCCACCAAGTCGTGGAGCGACTCTGGGCATGAGTGACACGTGCTGCCCCTCAGGAAGATAAATTGGGCCAAGTCACTCCAAACCAGGGGGTCCCACTGCTACCCTTCCTCTCTTGGGTACTCAAAGAAAGGAGGGGAGGAAGACGGTGGTGGCTTCTTCACCACCCTTGCAGTTCCACTGAGGAACTCCTCGATGCGGGATGCTGCGGATGCTCAAAGCTTTCAAGAGATTTCAGAGGATCAGCCAAACTGATGGAAGAGAAATCCACTGAGGGTTACTAAACTCACCAAAAAGGGGTGGCTTGGAAATCCCTGGATTTTAAACAGTTAGAGGCTGGGGAAACGCATATCAAAAGCCTCCTATAACCTGATTTTACACCCTCCTCCGGCATTTGCTTTGGGCCACAGCTGGAGAAAAACTGTTGGTGGATCGTTGACCCAGCTCTTTGAGGCTACTCTTACCTGATATTCATGAGGCATAAAAGGCTTCCTTTTGTTTACAAAAAACAGCTGAATTTGGATGAGATTGGCTCTCTTCTGGAAAACAAAGCTGTTCACCAGGGAAGGGCAGCCACACCAGCTCATCGTGTTGCCACCCGTGTGCTGTCCTCCCTCCTCTCACCCCCACTGCTCCCTTCATACCAGCTTGGAGGGGGATATTCTGTCAGGGAATATTCTGAATGAGGGCTAAAAGGATGGGGTGCCTACAGAGCAAGAGTCTTCTGGGCTCCGGAGCAGGTTTCTTGAGCTGGTGCTTCCAGCTCCCATCAGAGCTGATCTTCTGCAGGCAAGGGTGGAAATGCACAGCGAGGCCTTACGGCAGAGCAACAGTCCAGTCTTTACAGTAATTGTTTTTTTCTTAAGGAAAAAAAAAAAAAGGAAAAAGAAATAAAGAAGGAAAAGGAAAAAAAAGGGGGTTTTCCCCCCTACTCTTATTATGGGAATCAATAGTTTTCCTTCAAAACCTCTTTCTGACCCCTGTTGCTTTGCAGTAGGGTGTTTTCTTTTCTTCTTCATCAACTGTGAATGCCACCAGCTGAGAGCGTCTCAGGGGTACACGGGGGTGGGCTGGGGGTAGGTGAGAAACGTGGGAATGAAAGACATCCTTAAATCTGCTCTACCATCCCTGGCACCAGGTTCTTCCAGGAGAAGCCAGATCTTAAGAGGGTTGTTAGAGAGAGAGCGGCCAGCCATGCCCATCACAAAATCAAACCCTGTACTCCTTTAGGAGGGCGAAAGAGGGGAAGGATTCCTAAAAAAAAAAAGCATTACCTTAGCTTTACACCCAGAGGGAATCCAAAACAACTTCTCCCACATTCAAAGTTCACATTTCAAATGCAGAAGGGGAGAAGGCAAAGCACCCACCTCCGTTTTTGATGCTGGTTGGACGCGTGATGGGATTAAACAGGGTGGGAAAACCTCGCAAGAATGAAAGCATACGGTTGCTGTGTGACAAAATGGGGATGTAGACCCCCAAAAATGAAAAAAAAAAAATTGACAAGAAGTCCTGTAGTTTTTCATCCCCCATAGTGCTGTTCCAGCCTCCCTGGAGCACTTGGAGAACTGAAAACTTCCCCCGAGCCCGAAACAAATCCCCATCACAAAGGACAGAACTCCCTGCAGGTGGAAGACCTGACGGGATGGGCAATAACCTGAGGAATGAACAAATTTAGGCCAAGGCACAAGCAGACAGAAAAGATAAAAAAAACCCAACACAACCCAATTCCACACTCTGGGAAGTCCAGCTCGGTCCGTGAAGATGGAAGCTCACCTTTTAATCTTGGCCAGGTCTTCTCTTGGGCAAAATCCTGCTGCAGGTGTGTCTCCGGTCCGGTGACACACCGGAGAGCCCGTCCCTCTTGGCATTGGTTTTGACCGTGCTGCCCTTTAGTACCAGACCATGCACCACGTTGTGGGGCACGTCCAGGAAAAGAGACATCCCCAATCTGCTCTTTCTCCACTGCTTAGCTGTGGCTACCACATCCCCCCTCGCCGCGCCTCTTTTTGAGGGAAATTCCCCACTTTTTTCACCTCTTCATAGCCCTACTGATTTCTGAATACCCCTAATTTTCCCGTGTCTTTTTTGAGGTGGGACAAGCATAGGTGGCCAAACCGCAGCTCTGGCGGTCTCGCTCCACGGTGCCCTCACGGATCTCAAATTCTTACATTTCTTTCTTCACCCCAGGGCATGTTATTTAAGCCATTTCCCTTTTCTCCCCCATTAATGCACGTTCACTGAATTTCATCTGCTATTCTCTACGTACCCACCCACAGCTCTCTTGGCCTTACTTAGTTTTCCATCCACATCACCAACCCTATCACCAACCCATCGAGACACACTCTCTGCCAGGGACTCTTCTGGTACCAGGCTGCTCAGGTGAAACCCCATCATCTCTCCCTTCCCTCTCCGTCCTGTCTTTCTTTCCACTTTCTGCACCAGGGCAACATTTTGTCTTCTCCTCAGGCCTACTGAGATTCCTGACTTCTTCTCGTGATGCGCTCCGGCCAAGACCTTTAAAAATGTAAATAAATGTCAGTTGTTCAGTGCTTTAAACAACTTGTTCAGAGACGTCTAATGGCGAGCCTTGATTTCCCTTCAAAGAAGGGATTAGACCATACCGTATCATGACCTTAAAGATGTTTTATTATTATTATTTTAAATGATCGTTTCAACCAATTTAGCAGATACAGATGTAACCGTTACCGGCCTAATTCCTTGGATCTCCTCCAGAGACTCTTAAAGCCTAGGTGCAACATTTACTACTCTCTCTTCCTCGGGGAGAGTAACTGTTTTTAATGAAAGCTGGCATATTTTTGCTGGGAGATCTGTCACTCAGTTCATAAGCACTTTCAGAACTCTTAGATATACACCATTACGGTCCGGGTTGACTTATTGCTTTTTAATTTATCAATTTGCACCATTACTGGCTCTTCTGACATCCCAGGTCTCGGATAATACTTCATCTTTATTACTGGCAAAGAGTGACAGTATGTCATCATTAACACCAGAAGGAAGGAAGTGGGGCCAGGGGTAGGTGCATCTCAAGAACAGGGCAATGAAGACTCCAGCAAAGAAGCAAACTGCGACAAACAATTTTTCTTGTCTTTATTAGAAAGAGACCCATACAATAGAGCAGCCTCTCTCTGCGGTACTTTACAACTTTTTTTTTTCCTTTTTTTTTCTTTTTTTTGCTTAATTATTCAGAATACTGTACAGCTGACACAAAAAATCTCAACGTGGGGAGAGAGAGAGAGGAAAGGGAAACATAATACAAACTGGCATACTTAATCAAACCAAAATCATATGAAACAACGAGCAAAGTGAAATGTTTGTCAATCGGTTTAATTACAGTACAAACAACATAAATAAAGCATCATCGAGTCATTGTAAAACAAACTTGCTGAATGAGGTAATATAAAAACAACAACAGAAGATGTCTTTTTTTTTTTTTTCTTTTTTAATAATTTCCACACTGCCTTGTCGTCATTTATACATTACTATTTACAGAAACAGACACCCCCTCGCCCCCCCCACCCCTGCAACTTGCTATAAAGCCTGCCATGTGCTAGGTATCTTCTGCTTCTACCCCAAACATGGGTCTCAGGTGTCCCTAAACTCCAACCCCACCCCAACCAGAAAGACAAACGTCACAAAGCAGAAAACCTGAAAAGACTCTAAACGTGGCCAAACGTAAAACCTAGCCTTCGCCGGTGGTCGCGGGGTATTAAAAGAATAAAAGAAAGAAAGAAAGAAAGGGAGTACCCATCTGCTCCCAAGGTGGGTGCCAACGGTGCTTCCCAAACCAGAGGTGATGGCTGGACTTGAACCTCAAATCACAACCTTGCTGAAAAACCAGGGGTTAGACCCGAGACCTCAGAGAGGTCAGAATACAACCCCCCAACACACACACACGGACCCAACTCTGCTGTCCCAAAGCTGTTTTGCCTCAGATTGAGCCGAGAGTTTGGTAAAAGCTCAAAATTCCCTCGAAGTCGGAGAGGTTTAAGGCTGCAGGAGCCTCAGAATCAGGCCCTGGGCAACCCCACACCAGAGTCCAAAGGCAATGGGGGACACGGAACAGGTCCCTTGGCCTTTTAAAAGAAGACACTCCTCTCCCAAATTCCCCTTCAGTTCGTGCACCCACCTGTGCAAGCCACCTACAGGTGAAAGACACTCTTGACCTTAAAATAGGAAGAGAGAGCTGGACCCAATGTGTGTGGTCCCCTGAGCAAAGGGCTGTGCTTTCAGAGGATGGGTTTTTCAACAGCATTTCAAAGAAATTACTTGGTCGCAGGGGCAAGAAGGGGAAATGAAGAGATCTTCCCGTCACCTCCGCGCACCCAGCCGTGTCTCCTACCATACCTTGCCTCGCTCCAGCAAACATCCCTCTTGCCCTGCCAGACTTGCCCTGATCGAATGCCCCCGACGGGACTACGAACCAAAAGCGAGGGTAGAAGTGGTGGGAATGCCACTTGGTCAAGCCTTCCTGGACCACCACTCGGTAGACACAAAGCCTTGGCACACCTCTGCTGAGGTTTGCGGCTCCCTCACAGCGAGATCTTGGGGCCAGAGCTTGAACGGCCAAGAAGGTGTGGAGGGAGAGAGGAGGAGTTGCTCTTGGGAAATGACCCACCTGGAAAACGCCCTCCAGAAACATCTCCACCACCGTCAACCCCCAGCGGCCCCACAAACAGCATCAGGACCCGAAGCAGCATCGCTGAATCAGCTACAGGAGGGCAGCCCGTTGGTCCCACATGTTTAAATTCAGTCAGTAAGCTGAGTTTCAAGAAAATTTATACTAAAAACAGGGCCTCTGAGCAGCAAGTCCTCCGCCCTTCTCACCTTTGGCATCTCCTTGCCCAGCGTTTCCCATGATAATACCCCCAGGGCTGCTGAGCTGGGATGTCTTCCCTCAAGTAAGGGGCTACTTCAGTCCTGGTGGACGCGTTAAAGATTCTCTGAAGTTGAGTGCTGCTGTCTTAAAGAGATGGGGGGCTTTTTAAGACCCCTGAGGCAGGCATCTGTGCGAGTCCTGAGCATCCCATGGCTTGCGAGAGCCGCGGTCAGCCCGTACCTTGTGTTCCTGCATCTCCCCATCCCTCAAGCAGGTGTCCCCCATCCTGCACCTGCCTCCTGAGCTCTTGGAAATGGCTGGTCTCGCTCAAGTTGGGGAAACTTGCCCGTTTAGAAACATCTAACTGAACGCGTGGCTCTAGCCGTTGATTTCTGATTAACGTGTAAACGTGCGCGCGTACATTTTCACAATGGCTACTAGCAGTACGTAGAGCGTGTATGCACCATATAAGCACACCAAACACAAAGCACGTGTCGTTAGTGACCTCCATGTGATACACTGCCTTTACCTTCAGGCTCAAACCACCTTGACTGGACTTCATCCACCAATTCAACTCAACTCAGCTCAAGTCAACTCAAGTCAACTCAAGTCAACTCAACTCAACTCAAACCCCGGATCTGGGAGCTATTTGCCAACTAACAGCCCACCTTAAGCACCAAAATCCTTCCTTGGTCCTGCACGACCTTGGGGTTTGCCTTCAGCACAGACCAGACCTTAGCCAAGTTGACTGCTGCCAAGGTTTTTACTCCCTGTACCTTGTCATTCAAGAGGACCAGGAAAGTGTTGTCAGCTACTTCAGTTCTCAGAAACAAACAAACAAACGAAAAAAACCAAACAACACACCTGGAAAACAGGGCATACACAAAAGAGCTGATGGTGCATTCACTGCCAGCAAGCAACGTGGTCATCCCAAATGCATGCCATTAGACCTCTGTAAGCTTCGCCTCCCCACCCCCCCACCCCCACCCCTTCACATTTTTGTACATGACACACAGGTAAAAATTACTAGCTCCAAAGCACTGCAAAATAGTCAATCCTTAGTACTGGAAGCTAAACACACATCCAGAAAGGTTCATGGTCAAGAGAAAGCTGAAGCTCTTGCCTGTCAACAGAACCGACCGCTACCGCTTGGGTATGCCACAGGGATTTGGGAGGTAGGTGGACAGAGGAGAGATGAAGAGGTTAAAAGAGCTGAAATGCACAAAGATATTTTCATTTCATCTGCCCACAAGCAAAAGCCCCTCCAAACATTCAGGGAACAACAGTAAACGATGGGAGTTGATTCACCCACATATTGCTGTCACCTGAAACGAACCGTAGGGGCCAAGATGATCGGAAGCATGCCTAGTGATCTGGGGCTTCAGATGGCTCTAAAAAAAAAAGTTAAAAAAAGACCCAAACCAACCCTTTGTGTTCAGAAACATGCTGTCCTCCCCTCAAAACATGAACTATTCCTAGCTCCCGAAAATCTTGACTAAAACCATTCAAACCTCCCTTTAAAACGTGAGACAGACTCAGTCAACTCAAGGTAAACCGCCATGAGATGAGACCACCCAATACTTACTTTAAAAACTGGCCCATGCTAAAGAACAAAACAAACCCTAGAATGTTGTAATACAACAAATCTACCTACCTACAGCTTTGGACATTTTCCTCTATTACCTCTATATTTTTTTCAAACAGGAGATTATTCTCTAATAAAACCATTCAAACCAACCTTCTTTTTGTAGCTTAGAATTTAAGAAGTCAAAACTCATTGCAGAACCGTTTCATTTGGGGTAGATTAGTGTTTTTCTACCTTGAAAATAACTTTAATCTGGAGGGCTTTTTTTTTTTTTTTTTTCCCTGCTACGCAGCGAACACAAAAACATCCAAAACCTGTTTTCTACACACCAAATTTTTACCCACAAATCACCAAGAGTGGAAGGAGATGTTGAACTGAGGAGCCAAGACTAATAGCCAGAGATCCCATGTACGCAGTTGCTGTAGCAGCCAGCGGAGGGGAAACGAAGATGCCTGATAACGAGATGGGAATGAGCAAGTTGTCTCCTATCCAGCCAAACCGCCCCAAGTTTGGTCTCCAACACTGTCTTGTACCCCGAGTCCCTCCAGCCACAATGACCATTTGTTCCCTCTTAAGGTGCAAACGTGGCTCCCCGAGACGTTTGGAAAGGGGCCCCTCCGGGACCCCCTTGTGAAATCTGTGCTTGTCTCCACTATTACTACTTTACACTAGAAACTACAAATTACTTCATTTTTCCCCGATCTCCGTACAAATATAAAAGATGAAGCTATCCAAACCCCAACAATCTAATTATACTACATTACAGTGCCAGAGATCATTCCTAAGCCCGTATCTGTAATTCCCACCTCTGTTCCTCTCCCTACGTTACTCAGCTTCCTCTGGCCAGGGGAAATCTCCAAGTGCAGCTAAAGCTTTCTTTTTGCACTAACACACATAATTTAAGGAAACAGGGAAAAGACGGCAAATTAAACAACATTAATGTTTACACAGTTATTATAGACTATGCCAAATGCTTAAAAATCCTTGCTACCTTCCTGGAGCTCACCTGGCTTTCTGAGCAGCACCCAGCCCAGAATATATCAAGATTCTCCACAACCAGCTTTTCTTCTGCCCCCCTTTTAGCAACGAAATTGGAAATCTGGCAATGGGAGCCCTTGGCCAAATCTCTGCCCTGGCAGGACCCTGAATTTTCCCAAGGTTAGACCTTATTTCTTCACAAACAGCGAGGAGAAGTAAACCCCACCTCAACTCCTGGAATATCAAGGTTTGGATGGCAGATACACCACATTCGATTCATCTCCATCACTCAACAACAGCAATTAGCTTAAAATAAAATAGAAGGAAAGTGCTGATGTTAATAGCAAAGGCTGACTTGCTCCTAGTGTTTTAGCCATCGTGGATAAAGTGCAGAGGTAGGGGGATTTAAAGGTATCTGGGATGATGTAAAGGGTTAAACGGGGGACGCAAAGAAAAATCACTGCTGCAGACTCCATTTTTGGAGAAAACAGCTTTAGCTAACACGTTTCTGCTGGGATTTCTTATTGACTGAATCTCAATTTGCTTTTAATTTGCTCATAACATGCTCAAAGGGCATAAACAGCCTGGCAAGTGGGTTCCATAAAGGCAACGAGAAGGGCTAAACGCGAGACGAAGAACAGAAAAGAGATGGGTTAACAGAGTGAAAGCGAGGGGAACGATTCCTGCGGGTTCTCCAAGTGTCAGTACACATTGCCTGTTTCTGCACCTGGACGGCTTCAAGAACATCCTTTGCAAAGTGCAAACACATCCCCTGAAAAGCATGCAGAGCCCAGAGACCTCGGATGACGAAGTCAAGCCCTGCTGGGCTCCAGCCATAAAGAACTTCCTCCCTCCTGGCTCTCAGCTGTGGTGGGAAGGGGCTTCCCCTGCTCTGCTTCACCATGCAAGAAGGAGATGGAGCCTATGCTGGCCCCACCTTCCTCACCGGGTGGCCTGTCCTACTAGTTTAGGAGGTGCCACTCCATTTCTCACCCCCATCCAGCCAAACCCATTTGAAAAGAGGATGCTCTAAGTAAGCCCACACCCTGAGAGACACAGGCTCTGGGGGTCTGTTCTCCCAATCACCAGCTCTAACGAGAGAGAAGGTCTCTCCTGACTTGGAGGACACGGTGCTGGATGATCTCCTCTCTTCCCAAGGGCTCGCTGCTGCACGCACGACCCGGGACCCTCCCCGCAGACCCCAGAAGCCATCACACAGTCTGCGCCACTTCAACACAGCTACTGCCAATGCTTACACCTCCCAGGGAAAAAAGACCTATGTTTAGGTTAAAAGCAACTGGTTACTGCCTAATTGAAGTATAAGGTTATTAGTTGGCAAGCCTGGATATATAATTTTTCCTATAATAGAGGGGAATTTCCTCTCCTAAAAATATTCTGCGTTTTTTCAATGTTGGCCTTTTTATGAAAGGAGTGTGTAGTTCTTCTACCTGAAATCTACACGACAGCCTGGTTGCCCTCGTTTCTCAAATATCACTCTCAGCTTGGTAAGAGGAAGGTGGCCCGAAGAGAGCGTCAAATTATGTACAGAAAATATTTTCAATTAAGAAAAAAAAAAAAAAAAAAAGCTCACAAATGGAATTTGCGTTGAGAACTTAACGGCGGCAGACCTGCCTACCATATATTTGAAACAGTGGACTTGGCTTTTTGGATAAAAATGCCCTTGATGCTCCCAGGGGAACAGCAGGCAGCTATAGCACCTCTGGGACCATGAGCTGCGATTCCCAAATCCCTGCTGTGTCCCCCCCCGGGGAAGGGGTGCAAAGCTTGTGAGCACCAAGACACGGTGGGCTTCACAGCATCCCCTTCAGATGGGTTGTCCCATGGCTGAAGGACCCACCCGTCAGTACCAAAGACCAGGGAGCTGTATGGGAATGATGGAGAAATAGCAATTATAACAGACACCCTTCCTCAATTAAAAACAAACAAAAAAAAAATTTAAAATTATCCCAGTATGAAGAGAATCAGCTGTAGCCTTACTCTGACGCAGCCACCTTAGGCTGGCTGAAGAAAGATTACCCCCCCACACACCCCAAAATAGTCAAAAGGTCTATACAGTAACAAAGTACAAAATAAGAACACCACTGAATAGGAAAAGCTGGTCAATATTCTTGTGCTTCCACCTCGAGGCTCACTTTTCTTCTACAGTGTGATGATTTTACATCCAATCTATAATTTTCTGATTTTTTTTTTTTAATTTTTTTTTTTTTTCCTTAAGAGAACCAGATCGCATTTTTGCCTTCACATTTTGTCCACATGAGAGTTTATTTAGCAATCGCTACGCTCCTGCCATTTGTATGCCAAATAGAAACCCGGAGCCCCAAGGAAGAGCACCACTGGAGGCTTGGGAAATACATAAGAGCAGGTAGATTTGCAAATTACTATGCTGTGTGCACCTCACTGCCTTCACATAATTGCTCCTTTGCCATCGAATTCAGTTGAGTTTTCAACTTTCTCCGTGATATACCCTTCCCCCACTTCACATTGCCATACGCCGCTTAAAAAAACAAACAAAAAAAAAATTAAAAAAATTAAAAAAACAAACCCCACTTTTCTGCCTGCTGAAAACTGTACAGCCTGCTTCCCTGCGCCGGAATCCTACTTCATTGAAAATAGGAGAAGCTGGGATCTGCCCGGTAATACCAAAATAATCAAATCAAGTATTAAAACTTGGAATTCAAATGAACTGTCCAGGCTACTTTCACAAGCCATTTTTCTTCCAGAACGCAGCCAAGTTGGGAGTCAAGCACAGCCATGTCCTGCTCGCCGCGGTGAAGGCTATCAATTCTGAACTTAATCAAATCTGATCTTCCCACAGCCAGGCTAGGGCTTTTTGTCTTGGCTTGTGAAAGCTTTGTGTCTTCTGGAATAAAATATATTTACAGTGCTGAAAAACAGCCTCTTTTTCCTTTCTAAAAGGTCTGGTACACTTTTTTTTTTTTTTATCATGCCAAATGTGCCACAATCTCCTTCTGATATGTTCCTCAAAGGCTTGTGATGAAAACAGGAGTTCACTGCTGGGAATATTTTCAATGTACAATGATCTGTAACCCACAGATCCTAACTAGTTGCACATTATTTAGTTCACATCCATTACAGTTTATAAATTAACAGAGATGTCATATTCTGTACAAAAAAAAAAAAATCAATGCATATTTATGTTTTTTTTTATTCAAATAGATTTTACATACATATAATCTAGAGACACAATACAAAAATCTGTATAAGTTAGGCAATGCATCACAGGAGTGACCAAAAACTCAACACATTTACCTTGGCAAAATGACAGAACCTATTTCTGCTGGCTGAAAAAATATTAGCCTTTAATGCGTTTATTAATTTCACTAAACGTACTTGAAATGTTTTTCCTTAGCGGTATTCATTATTCCTTTTTGTGTTTCATAGTTACTCTTATTTATTTTTTCCATTTTGTTTTTACACCGAGGAGACTGCAGTCAAATAACACTCAGCAACTCATTTCCTCTCTTTGGACTGAAAAATTAAACAGATACTAAATTATGACAGTGAATTTAGAAAGGAGGGCTCCAAGGGGTTGAAAGAACATGTCTGAGATAATATGATGCTTCTAAGAATATTGCAATCACATCCAAGCAATCACCGAAGCGTGCCATGTAACTACCTCCTCAGCTAATATGCTTTTTTCTCCGTGATGACTAATCATGTTCTATTAAACAGCGGTAATGCTGGAAGAACTCAACTATACAAGTGTAATGAAGCCAGTATTCTCCCCGGACAGATTAGCTACAACTGATTTGACACATACCATCATAGGAGCTTCAAACCTGACAAACTCTGTGCTTGCTTCTGATTTATGCCGTCAAGCTCTTCAGAGAAGAGAATGAAATCCAAGGCGTCGCGTTTGGTAGAGGTGAAATGTACTGATGTGCTTAACTGTCAGTTACGGAAAGTCACCGTCTCTTCCTTCCTTCTTCTCTTGCTCCCCTCTCCCCTCCACCCCTTCCCCTCCACACCTGGGGATCCTGCGTGTCCCCCCCGTCCCCCGGGGACGACCGCTCTCCCGTGGTCCTGGTGCCACTCACGGCGTGTCCTGCTCAACCCCCACGCTCTCACCCCGCTCGTTTCCCATCGTTCGAGAGCCGTCACTGAAACAACTGCTTTCCCTGCAGCCCCTTTTCCTCCTTCTCATCCCCTTGTTGTGCTGTTTCCGGATGGGACAGGGACGTACCGAAGGGAAAAGGGGAAAAGGAGAGTTACCAGACTCACAGAGCAGAGCCGTGATGGGGATGGAGGAATATGAGGCTGCGGATGTAATTCAGGTCAGCGAATACGTGAGTGAGCTCCTCAGATGATGGTGGGCATCCTTCCACTGCTGTTGTTCCGGTTATTGTTCTTCCTGGACAAGTTTGGAGTGGCCATAAGGACGAAGCGCTCGTCGGGGCAGCCGTACTGGAGGAGAACGTCAATGCACTCCTGGCTGGAGGCCTGCCGGGCGTAGGCCAAGGCCGTGTTTCCATGGGCATCGCGTGCCATCACGTCCACTCCGTACTACAGGAAGAAGAGATGGGTTGTTGGAAGCCGCCGTGCCAAGGGAGCGTCAAAACGGAGAGAGCAAACTCGGGACAGACTGGTTTGAACATAACTGAGGATGGGGAGAGGGACAAGGGAGAAGGGGGGATACCAGCCTGACAACACGAACAGCACCGAGTTATCATCGAATCAGAGAATCGTTCAGGTTGGAAGAGACCCTTGGGATCGTCGAGTCCAACCATCTACCCTACTCTACAAAGTTCTCCCCTACACCATATCCCTCAGCACCACATCTAAATGACCCTTCAACTCATCCAAGAATGGTGACTCCACCACCTCCCTGGGCAGCCTGTTCCAGTATCTGACCACTCTTTCTGTGAAGAATTGTATCCTGATGTCCAGTCTAAACCTTCCCCGTTGCAGCTTGAAGCCATTCCCTCTTGTTCTATCACTAATTACCTGGGAGAAGAGACCAGCATCAACCTCTCTACAGTGTCCTTTCAAGTAGTTGTAGAGAGTGATGAGGTCTCCCCTCAGCCTCCTCTTCCTCAAACTAAACAGTCCCATCTCCTTCAATTGCTCTTCATATGATTTGTTCTCCAGCCCCTTCACCAGTTTCGTTGCCCTCCTCTGTACTCGCTCCAGCACCTCCAGATCTCTCTTGGATTGAGGTGCCCAAAACTGGACACAACACTCCAGGTGTGGCCTCCCCAGTGCTGAGTACAGGGGGACAATCACCTCCCTACTTCTGCTGGTCACACTATTTCTAATACAAGCCAAGATAGATAGGTAAATACGATAGATACAAGCCAGTTAGATATGTAGAGGTTTCTGTGGGGAGAGGATCATGTGTGGAAAAAAATCTGCCACGCTGGTGTTCCAAACAGGTGCTTGGGAAATCTCTCCTTCCTCATTTCCTATGCCCTCCTTTGCTTTCCATCAGGTAGCAGCACACAAGCAGAAATACACCTTTTTTTATCACATTGCTGTCCTTTGAGAGCACGCAATGAGGAACATCTAGACTTGGGACACAAGCAAAGGCTTTGTGGAACCTGCAAGTAGGAGGTTTGGGACACCCTGCTGAGGGACACAGCCAAGAGAAAGCCAACCCAGCCAGCCCCCTTGCCTGGTCACCAAGTACTTACCCAGATCAAGAGCTGCACTAATACCACGTTTCCTTTCCTGCAGGCCAAGTGGAGGGCAGTACGCCCATCACCATCTCCGCAGGTCTCGTTCACCTCTTCCCGGGTCCCATGGGCAAGGAGCAGGATGACCATCCGCAAGTCCTCCTCGGCTGTAGCCCTCAGGAGATGCTGGCCCAGAGAAAGCTCCAGGCACTGCAGTGGGGCAAGGAAGAGCTTCTGCTCGTATTTCGCACGTATCCAGCGCTCTTTTTCTTCCCTAGAGAAGCCAAAGGAGATACGTCACACTAACGTGGTTTCACTGCTTCTAAACGGTGGCATTTTGGCTACTGCAATGCTAGCAAGCAGTAGTTAACCCAAAAGAAAATTATTCGCCCTTCAAATTTTTGTGGAAACAGTTCATCCAAACCTCATCTTCGTGGTGATAATTTTGTCACCCACCTCACCATTACCCAGTCTTATTATTGCAATAGCTGAGATCCCCCTAGGCAGATGTCGTGGTCATAAGACCACAAGAGCCAGGAGGTCTTAAAAACCCCTGGACTTCCCTGAGGGCTGCCAAGAGGTCAACGCACAAGCCCTCTCCATCACGGAGACCAAAGACAAAACAGGCAGCCTGGTTCCACATTAGGGTTAAGGGGGGGGCTGCAAAATACGTTACAGAAAATGAACCAAATTCCTGCATCTAAGGCCAGAAGTAACCAAAACCCCGTGCTTGGATTTTCAGATGAGAACCTCGCTTGCAGGGGTGCTTTTTCCTTCTACAAACGGAGCAACGTTCCAATGTTTCCAATGCTAAAGGCATAGAATCATAGAATCATCTAGGTTGGAAGGGACCTTCAAGATCATCCAGTCCAACCATCAACAAAAAAAAACGAAAAACAAAAAAACCCTGAAAAACCCAAATAAAACCATCACTAAACCATGTCCCCCAGCACCATGTCAACCCCCTCTGTTTGTTTTTTCCAAAATGCAAACCCACCAAAACAATACTTTGAAGCACCATTTCCTCCTGCTAGGTCAAAAGAAACTCTCAGAAGCTTTCTGGATGCTATTACCTTACAGGGTAACAAGGACTACAAACAAGTCTCTCAACCCCTCCATTAAAAAAATTACCATACAATTATACCATCTAAGAGATCTAGACAAAAAGTCCCATTTAGAGGTACCTCAGGTAATCTGTCCAGCCTGTGAAAACCATATACATCACCTAAGCCAGGCAACTCGTTACTGGTGACAGATCTTCTCCCCTGGACTACAAAAGGCAAAGCTCTGTTTACGCCTTTCAGCCGTGTTTACACTACTCCCGGTAATCTAGTGTCAGGTTAGCCCTAATCTGTTTTTAAATACTTATGTAAACAGATCCTTCCAACAGCAAATCTGGATTAGTTTTGCATCATTTCCTGGGACATGTGGAGTGACCTTGCTTTGACCTCCCGGGATGCTTTCAGGCACAGCTTCCCAAAGCATCCCCTTCTCTACCCCATCACAATTTAACTCACAAACAGGTCCACCGGGGCTTTTTTTTTGGTTTTTTTTCCCCCAAGAGAAAAAAGCACAAACACAAAATTAACACAAAGAGTGCTTCCTTTAAATCAAACCTTTGAATGGCTCCTGAAAAACCCCACATTTGGGGAGATGCAAATTAACCTTTGATGGCAGGATCTGATAAAGAGTATCATTTCATGTATTCCAGATGGAGAGGAGGGAGAAAAGGACTTCTGTTACTACTGCATCTTTAATTCATGGTTGTGGTTTTTTTTTGCATTTGTAGTTTTTTAAGGTAAAAAAAACCAAATCAGAACCAGTGCCATGAGGAAGATGAAGTAACACACATGTAATTATTTACCATAAAACGGGCGTTCCTGCAATGCTGCAACAGTTCTAGTTCCAGCATCCCCCTAGAGCATCTTCAGGAAATTTTAGCAAATGTTTAATGTTTTTTTTTAAACACGTATAGAGGTATTGAGAGTTTAAAATGCCCCAGACTAAAAAATGAAGTGACTCAACCTGCGCTGTTCTACAACGGTGACGCACATCAGGGCTTAGGGAATTTATTTCTCACGCACCCATACATCCTCCTAAAGGTAAAATACACCTCAGGTGCCTAACTAATACAATTTTTTTAGCTTAGCCAAGAGCCTGCAAAGGAATTCCCCCTCTCCTCCAGACGATCTTTTGAGTGATAGTAAACTCTTGGCTCTCACCAGAGCATTGGGTGCTGCGATCACCATCGCTTGAACACAAGTCCCCTTTCTGTTTGGAAATCAAGCTGTTTTACACAAGTCTCCCTCTGCTCCTAATTCGTCTCAAACCTTAACAACGACAACAGTAAGTGCTGAGTACTGGTGGAGGCTTTCAGAGCTTTAGGCCACTGGTTTACAGACTGGTGGCCATGGTTTTCACGTTGGCCTCGCGTCGCACGGGAGCAGCGCAACGGCAGGTCAGGCTGGGCAAGGGTGCAAGAGAGCAGGATAGACACTAATTGTCACTTGGGGGCTGGCCTGCTGGAGAACACCTCTGAGGAGAAAGACCTAGGAGTCCTGGTGGACAATAGGATGACCATGAGCCAGCAATGTGCCCTTGTGGCCAAGAAGGCCAATGGCATCCTGGGGGGCATCAGGAAGAGTGTGACCAGCAGGT